>JABSTT010002533.1:0-37500 GCA_013339685.2 Hyalomma asiaticum | reverse complement strand
AGCAAATGGTTATTGCAAGGATCAGACAAACCAGTGGTCAGAGTGGTCTCATCCCTCGCCGTGTCGGTAATAAAGTGACATAATAATTATGGCGCTAAAACAACGGGACACAGAGAAGACAAAACACACACTGGTGCCAACTTCCAACTGTTTATTTGCATGAACCATCGCTGGAATTTATACACCTTGCCGGCCAAGATAATCTTTTGCAGATATAATCAGTAAAAGTGCGAAATGCACCATAACCAAAGGACGACCTTGTTCGATATGCACACTGAACAATGAGGTATGCACAAAGACACACGTGTGCAATTACACTATCAAGCCCGAGTGATACGAAGCTACATTGCGCACAAACTAAACTAGTAATAGCTACAGGGCTATCCTTCAAGAAGAGGACTTCTTTATCACTTAAAATTATGGACGGCGTGCTAATGCACCGATCACCTGCCATTTTTATTAAAAACGCCTCGATTGTCTCTCTTTCGGTACGGGTGTGCACTTTCCTTAAGAAGGTGGTTTTCCTGAGGAGTGGCACACAACCACACCGCCTGCAGTGGTCTGCAAGGTGCCCTCCTTTGTTGCCGCTGACCGCCAGATCGTGTTCCCTTGCACGATCATTGAAGCAACGGCCCGTTTGCCCAATATACACCCTACCGCAGCTTAGGGGTATCCTGTAAATAACTCTGCTGACACACTCAGTGTATGGTGTGTCGTGCTTCTTTGGGCAAACATCTGGCCGTTTGTTGGCCATCAAAGGGCAAAATCTTCGCCAACTTGCACGGGGCGGAGAATACAATGCGGACATTGTATTTAGCTGTGACCTTTTTAAAAGATTGTGGGAGAGGCGGTGCATGTAAGGAATAACGTGCGTGGGCGCGTTTTCCTTTGGATCCCGCACCTTCTTACCCAGCTTAAGCTTTTGCAGGAGGCATTCACACACACCCGTAATAACAGAGAGAGGAAATCGAGCGTCTTGCGGTCGCTTAATCTGATTTCTAAATCCTGCAGATATCCGGTGCTCACATGACTTGACAAACGCCATTAAGGCAGGTTGTGGCTATTCCTCTCTTTATCAGTTTAGAATGTGCGCTGTCAAATGGCAAGAGGCTCTTCTTAGTCCTGGGATTATACATCCAGCACACGTGGTGTTTCGTAAAACTAACATAAAGATCCAAAAACTGGATTGGATTATCTCGAGGCAATTCGCAGGTGAATTCTAGTCCCCCAGACTCCTTTAGAAGGTGTTAGTCAGTTCACCAGCAGCAACTGCAAGTCTAGACTCAGGTACACTTAAAAACACCAGATAGTCATCAGCGTATCCTATAAATCTTAACTACGTTACTAAAACCGATAGTGGCATTAATGCACTTGTCAATAGATGAAAGAAAGATGTCACACAAGACTGGTGCCACAGATGAGCTGATGCACACGCCATCTCTCTCTACAAAATAAGAACCAGTTAAAATGTAGAAAGGTAGACTGCAAATAAAATCGTAAATGCTCTAAAAACTCATCTGTACTAATGAGAGCAGTATTCTGGAACGCCACCTCGGCCCGATGCTTCAATGGCGTCACGAACAGTGTCAAAGAGCCCACTCTGAGGAACGGAGTAAAACAAGTCCTGCACATCCAAAGAAAAGGCAGTTCTGGCAGTTGCCAACTTGTCTTCAGCCAGATCCCGTAACAAGTCCATCGAACTTCGCACCAGGAATGGGTCCTGTACATCCACCTTGCTGAGGCAACGTCGCAGAAAGCTGCTCATCTCGTCCTGCCAGGTACCCTTCTCAGAAACAATTGCTCTCAGTGGGCACCCTGGCTTGTGTGTCTTGCCCGTGAAAAAGACTTCAAGACTATCCTTTGTAGCCTTTCAAACAGCTTTCTGGAGGTGCTTTAAATTTCTGTCCTTGAGCGTGCGTAGAGCCAAAGTCTTCTGCTTTTTTGGTAAGGCAGGTGTCAGCTTAAAATTCTTTTGAATAGCCTCAATATCTTTCTCATCAAACATTGCATTTGGCATTAGCACAAAGCCACCCTCCTTGTCTGCTTCTACAACAGCAATCCCTTCTTGTTTTAGGCACCTCGAAATCTTCTTAATTGGTGGTTTCTGCCGAGGCTCGTCACTTTCAGTGCGTACAGTCGAACACGGATATATCGAACTCGAAGGGGATCGCGAATTACGATATATGAAAAATTCGATATAAAGAGATACAGGCCCCGAGAGCTTACCTGTAACGGACCATCACCTACAATAGGCGCATTCAAGAATGACAACTAATTCCGCCACACGCCGCAACAGAATGTTTTATTTGCGTGAAAGAAAATCACTTATCTTGGCCTGCTTCTTCGTTTTCGAAATGAAGTTGAAGACACTAGTCTCGATCTTATCAAGGCTGTCCAGATGCGACAACCCGGTTCCCTCCATGTCGCCAGCAAAACGGCGAATGACGCCGAACGCTGCCGCCACTTCAGCGGGGGACTGCGCGCGTGTAGCCACCGCCTCATCCGGACGATCCTCCTCGTCACTTGAGCTGTCAGCCTGGGCATCCTGGGTCCCTGCGACCGCAGCTACTATGTCCTCGTCAGCGAGGCTCGCAAAGGCCTGAACATTGCAGTCCGCTTCCACGAAATCGTCCGCAGACACTTCGGGTGGAACGGCTGCCGGGAAGAGGGACGAGAACTCGCGAAACGCGTCGTCTATGCACTCGTCGTAGCCGTCTTCACTGGTTTCCGCAAGTTCCGCCGTTTCGAAGCCTGCCTTGCGAAAGCAGTTGACCACTGTGTCTGTCTTCACGTCCCGCCAGGCACCCGCCATCATTTGTATCGCACCAAGAAGGTCAACCTTCAGCTCAGTGCCCATGCGGAGATTGACCAGCAAGGAGTCGTCTCCTGTAGCCCACCTTGAAGGACTTGATGATGCCCTGGTCAAGCGGTTGCAGCTTCGCTGTCGTGTTGGCCGGCAGAAACTTCAGCTTGATGTTTTTGAGCTCGCAGGTGGTGTGGTGGGCCGAGCAGTTGTCCACAAGAAGGCAAGCGCGATGCCCCGACTTGCCCAGCTCGACGTCCCACGCTTGCAGCCATTCCGTGAACAGCTGACACGTCATCCATGCCTTCTTGTTTGAGGCGTAGCGGACGGGGAGCTGCTTACAGTTCTTGAAAGAGCTCAGTGCCCTTGCTTTCCCGATCACAAAGGGCTGGAGCTTCCGAGACCCATCCATGTTGGCTGCCAGCAGAACGCTCATGCGAACTTTATTCATTTTGCCCCTGTGACACATGCTACCGCGGACGTCGAGAGTCTTGCTCGGCAACATTTGTCAAAAGAGACCGGTCTTCGTCAGCGTTGAAGATCTCCGTGGGAGAAAACTTCGCGGAGATTTCCAGCCACTCCTTCGTCATCCACTGCTGGATGTCCTGGCTGCTGACGGCTTCGCTTTCGCCAGAAATGGTTTTGCCAATGATTTTGTAGCTGCTGCTTAAATCGGTGAAGCCATCCAGTGTTGTCGGCGAAGTTGTCTTCACCGAGTGCAGCGGCAAACCATTTGGCCTTGGCCATCAGCATCGGCCTTCCACCGGAATGTTCTTCGCGCGCACTTCTAAAAACCAGGCATAGAGTGTCTTTTCTACATTCCCGTGGGCAGGAGCGCGCACACGACAGGCTCCCGATGTTCGCTGCTCCGCCGCCTTTGCCTTGATGTCTGCCTTGGTCTTCAACAAGGTACTCAGAGTGCTCCGTGGTATCCCGAAGTCGTCCGCAACGGTTGAACATTTCTCGCCCGCCTCAACACGCTGAATAGCCTTCAGCTTCGTCGCAAAGTCAAGGTCTTGCGCTTCTTGACGCTGGCCATAGCTACACGAGAAGTCGACAATTTAAGGAGTCCGCAGCGGCTTTGCACACCACGCACGCAAAAGAGGAATGCTGCACATGCGGTGGTACGTAGGCGACGTGACAAAGGAAGCGGACTCCACCAACAAAGTGCTCGCGAGGCGATGGCCACCTGCGAGGGCAACAGCAAAAGATGCGAGCTGTGGTTGGCTGATCAAAACTCGCAAAACAGCAACAAAAAATAAAAGAAAAGGCGAAAGGAGGAGGACGTCGGCTCCTTCGTTCCTGCTCTCCGAGCAGACAGTTACGCGGAGAAAGCATGAGAGAGAGAGAGAAACGAAAAAAAAAAGAAGAAAAAAAGCCGTTCCACAAGTTGGAGACCGTGCAGTCCGAGCCCTCTCCCCTTACGTTTTTTCGCGCGTTTCGGGTGTCGGCGGAGGCGTGGTGCTGCGCAGAGGTCGCCGGGCGCTGCGAGTGCCAAAGCGCACCTTCCAAATCGCACGCAGAGCGCGCTGCCGCGGAGGTCGCGGGACGCGGTGAGTGCTGAAGTGCACTTCCAGCTCGCGCGGCGTTCGATATGTCCGAAGGCGAGGTAAAAATACCGTTCGATATAAACGTGCGAATTTCTATATTTTTACCAAGGATTTTCAAGGGGATAACTTACGAGTTCGATATACCCGAAAATTCTATATATGTGGGTTCGATATATCCATGTTCGACTGTAGTAGGCAGTCAACTCCTTCTGCAATGGCTCGTTCCCGGTCCAGCTCGCACGTCCGGCTCGCAACATCAAGAACCATGGCGACAAGCTGCGGGCGCGTTGCAGCAGGTTGGTAGCTGTACTTCGGCCCCTTTCCCAAAGCCTGTTGAACCTCGCGCGGCACAGATACACCTCCGAGGATGGTTACGGACACCGTGGATGCAGCTGCTCGTTCTTTTGGTGGAAGGCAAAGCCTTGTGCGCTGCCATAGGAATGCCATGCACTGCTCCGTCAACTTTTGAATCTCCCTGTGGTTTGCTCTGTTACCTCGTTGTTGAACAAAGATTCCTAACCAATCTTTGTAGAAACGAATCTGACACCACAATTCCGATTTTAAAACCTTGCACATTCTTCAGGTGTGACCCCATGATGGTTCTAGAAGACCAAATAAAAGCTGCACATCCAACGGCACTAACTTCCGGAAGTTCCGGGAACGAGCACCCACGGCACTAACTTCCGGGAACGAGCCA
The DNA here is from genome assembly GCA_013339685.2 of Hyalomma asiaticum. Taxonomy (NCBI): domain Eukaryota; kingdom Metazoa; phylum Arthropoda; class Arachnida; order Ixodida; family Ixodidae; genus Hyalomma; species Hyalomma asiaticum. The sequence goes on along the minus strand of JABSTT010002533.1, from coordinate 32,450 downwards.
CTGTAGAAGGAGTTGACTGCCTACTACGCACTGAAAGTGACGAGCCTCGGCAGAAACCACCAATTAAGAAGATTGTGAGGTGCCTAAAGCAAGAAGGGATTGCTGTTGTAGAAGCAGACAAGGAGGGCGTCTTTGTGCTAATGCCAAAGGGAATGTTTGATGAGAAAGCTATTGAGGCTATTCAAAAGAATTTTAAGCCGACACCTGCCTTACCAAAAAAAGCAGAAGACTTTGGCTCTACGCATGCTCAAGGACAGAAATTTGGAGCACCTTCAGAAAGCTGTGCGAAAGGCTACAAAGGATAGTCTTGAAGTCTTTTTCACGGGCAAGACACACAAGCCAGGGTGCCCGCTGAGAGCAATTGTTTCTGAGAAGGGTACCTGGCAGGACGAGATGAGCAGCTTTCTGCAACGTTGCCTCAGCAAGGTGGATGTACAGGAGCTATTCCTGGTGCGAAGTTCGATGGACTTGGTACGGGATCTGGCTGAAGACAAGTTGGCATCTGCCAGAACTGCCTTTTCCTTGGATGTACAGGACTTGTTTTACTCCGTTCCAAAGAGTGGACTCTTTGACGCTGTTCGCGACGCCATTGAAGCATCGGGTGAGGTGGCGTTTCAGAACACTTCTCTCATGAGCACAGATGAGTTTTTAGAGCTTTTACGATTTTATTTGCAGTCTACCTTTGTGCTTTTTAACGGTTCTTATTTTGTACAGAGAGATGGCGTGTGCATCGGCTCATTTGTGGCGCCTGTTTTGTGTGACATCTTTGTTTCATCTATTGACAAGCGCATTATGCCACTATCGGTTTTAGTAACGTAGTTAAGCTTTATAGATACGTTGATGACTATATGGTGTTTTTAAGTGTACCTGAGACTAGACTTGCAGTTGCTGCAGATGAACTGACTAACACCTTCTTAAAGGAGTCTGGGGGACTAGAATTCACCTGCGAATTTGCCTCGAGATAAGCCAATCCAGTTTTTGGATCTTTATGTTGGTTTTATGAAACACCACGTGTGCTGGATATATATAATCCCAGGACTAAGAAGAGCCTCTTGCCATTTGACAGCGCACATTCTAAACTGATAAACTACCTGCCTGCCTTACCACTACCTGCCTTAATGCGGCGTTGGTCAAATCATGTGAGCACCGGATATCTGCAGGATTTAGAAATCAGATAAAGCGACTGCAAGACGCTCGATTTCCTCTCTCTGTTATTACGGGTGTGTGTGAAAGCCTCCTGCAAAAGCTCAAGCTGGGTAAGAAGGTGTGGGATCCAAAGGAAAACGCGCCCACGCACGTTATTCCTTACATTCACCGCCTCTCCCACAACCTTAAATAGGTCGCAGCTAAATACAATGTCCACATTGTATTCTCCGCCCCGTGCAAGTTGGCGAAGATTTTGCCCTTTGATGGCCAATAAACGGCTAGATGTTTGTCCCAAAGAAGCACGACACACCATACACTGAGTGTGTCAGCAGAGTTATTTACAGGATACCCCTAAGCTGCGGTAGGGTGTATATTGGGCAAACGGGCCGTTGCTTCAACGATCGTGCAAGGGAACACGATCTGGCGGTCAGCGGCAACAAAGGAGGGCACCTTGCAGACCACTGCAGGCGGTGTGGTTGTGTGCCACTTCTCAGGCAAACCACCTTCTTAAGGAAAGCGCACACCCGAACTGAAAGAGAGACAATCGAGGCGTTTTTAATAAAAATGGCAGGTGATCGGTGCATTAGCACGCCGTCCATAATTTTAAGTGATAAAGAAGTCCTCTTCTTGAAGGATAGCCTGTAGCTATTACTAGTTTAGTTTGTGCGCAATGTAGCTTCGTATCACTCTGGCTTGATAGTGTAATTGAACACGTGTGTCTTTGTGCATACCTCATTGTTCAGTGTGCATATCGAACAAGGTCGTCTTTTGGTTATGGTGCATTTCGCACTTTTACTGATTATATCTGCAAAAGATTATCTTGGCCGGCAACGTGTATAAATTCCAGCGATGGTTCATGCAAATAAACAGTTGGAAGTTGGCACCAGTGTGTGTTTTGTCTTCTGTGTGTCCCGTTGTTTTAGCACCTAACTATTACTTCAAGCAATGAACCAACTAGCCCAACAACATATCCTTTTGAATAAAGTGACAGTTAAGCAACCCTTTCCCTTTTGTCCTCGAGCTGTTTACTATGTGCCAGCACTGGTGCAGTTTTACTTTGGCAACCGAAGGTGTGCCCGAAAGCTTTGTGCATGGGCATCATGGTGACGGGCTCAGAGAAGCAAGCACCTTTGGAACATGGCAGGCGCGGGACGCATGTTCTCATAGTCAAATGACCTCGTGCTCATAAAGAGTGGGTCATTTGCCTGGAGGGAAGGGCGTAGGACTCCTTTCATCACTTTCGCTGCCCATGTCATGCGTTCCTAGCTCCACATGGGACCCATTCTGGGAATAGCATCACGCACTCTCGTGTCATGGTACGTTCCTGACCGGTCCCAGCAACCGTGGCAGTTGGGATCGGCGCAACATCTTCCGCCGTGGCTGGCACTGTGCAGCATGGCATCGACAGCTTTCTCGTGCTCCCTCCTTGCTGAATTCCTTACCCTTGCACATGGGATCTTGCAATTTCTTTACCCAGCCAGGCAGACTTCTGTAGAGGATGTTATGTATATTTTTGTGTGTGTGTGCCATGTCCATAGAGGAGCATGCAAATTATGGAGAATGCGCGAATACATTTATTCAATTACAGTAAAACCTCGTTATAATGAACCCGGATATAACGAATTATCAGATATAACGAAACAATCGCAATTCCCCTTGAAATTCCTGTAGATGAAATTGATATTGGTTATAACAAACTAATGGTTATAACAAAGTAATTACCGCTCCCCCTTCAACTTCGTTATAACAAGGTTTTACTGTATTCTTTTTTGTTCGTCATCCAGAACAGCCTTTTAGTAGCGAGTGCCTCCCATCCATCTGTACATTCGGGATGCCTTGTGGCATCGTCGATTAAGGCAACTAACCTCTAAGAGTCCTCCTAAAATAAATAACATGTAGGAGGTTATTCTTTTAAAAAAAGCCCAAAATTTTCTAGGCCGTTATTGTGAAGCTCTAGTTTCAAATTCTTTTATTTTTTCAAATGTTAATGCACTAAGAAAAGTTTGCCTTGTGGCTGCAGCGGCCATAATTTCATAGCTTTCAATGGCCCACCAGTTGTTAGTTGGCCCTGTTTAATTACCAAGCTGACACTGGGAAAATAGCATAACGAACATGCTGATAACTAGAAAATAGCATGATAGCATCGAAGGCCCACCGTAGGGTGGCTACCCAAAATTATACATCCGCTCCTTACGTGGCTCAACCACTAAAGCTCAAAAAAAAGACAAGGAAAATGGAAGAAGAAATGCAGCCAAGGCAACTAAATGCGTGCACATAGTGGTCTGGAAGCAGTGCGATTCTGGCACTGCCGTCGTATTTGAAATATTTTTCTGTTACATTTGGTGTATGTTCAAAGGCCAGGCTCCTATGTTGTGGATGTGCCTCATCTGTTTTGTTTGTGTTTGCAGCAGAGAAATCGAAAACCCTGCCGGTCGGACAACACTTGCGTCGTCTGAGGATACCACTCTTCTCTCTGCTGGTGAGATAGTTTGTTGTTTGTTCACCTCCTATTGCATGCAAGTAACAAGGGGACTGACTTGTTTTCTTGCTTGCTTGCTTACTCTAGTATTTGGCTCATCATTTTTAGAATTCTTGTTGTAAATTTCAAACTGGTGGAGTCAGTGAACCATTGGATAACTCAGAAATATCCCTACAGGGTCTAGTTGACTGTTAATTCGATAGCATCCTAGGCACGTATAAATAGAAATGTCTATCTTGCAGTCTGTCCTCATTTTTCACACTATAGGCGTTGGATATCTTTCTGGCATAGAGGAAAGTTTTGTCAGTGGATGCACTCTGTCGAACAAAGTGCAGGAGTAATGTTTTACTGGATATAAGTCCGCTGTTTGGAAAGAATACGATCAAATTCATAATAAATACAGTAAATCCAGTTGATTCTGTACTTTTGCACCTTTTGGAAAAATCACACAAATGAGTGAGTACCGTGTCTCTTTCGCAGTGCTTACTCAGATGGATTGCTTTCTTCGCTGAACCACTTAAGTGAATGTGATGATGGTGTGAATTCTTGGTTTTTCGAGCAGTGTAGGTGAACAACGGCCAAGGGTTTATGTCGCTGGTGGCGTAACATTACCATCACTTCCGGCCTTTTACGGTTGCTCCAATTGCCAGTGTCTTACAGATATTGCTGTGTTTCCTTGTGTTGTTCACTTAGGTGCCAGCATCTTTGTCTGTGGCAGAGACATGCCACACAAGGCTTTACATTGGGTGGCTATGAACAAGTGATCAGAACTAAGGTGCATTTACAGTACTGCTGGTATTGCAGCGTTTCCAGACAATAATTGGGCTGTGTGAATATTCAAAATCTTGAATATTTTTCAAGTAGCATTTGCATTCGATTCAATTCATACTTAACATTTACTGTTGAACTATACTCGAAGTTAATAATTATGGGGGAAAAATGTGCTGCGTCCTTGCAAGTGCCCCATTCCTGCGTGTAGTGTTCCATGCTGCATTACACTCACTGTGGTGAAGCTAACACACATGTACTGCAACAACGCTAACACCAGTGTACTGCGACAAAGCGAACTTTGGCATACTGCGATGAAGTTAAGAGCAGTGTACTAGGTGGAAGCTAGCACTCATGTGCTGTAGTGAAGCTAACCCTTGCGCTCTGCAGTGAACACTTGTCTACTGCAGCGCAGTCATCTCACGCCAGCGCGCAGTCCTCTATTGGACTGTTCTTTCTCTGGGATGACATTGTGGGAGTACAATAGTCGTGCAATGAATTTGTTCTCCTTTTCCCATTTTTAGGAATACATTTCTCTTTAATTTAGCATGATAATATTTTAAAATAATATTCGAACATTATGTTCAGAAATGTTTTATTCGATTCGCAGTCATACGTCGTTATTCATATTTGCTTTACACTCAAAATCTTGCTGTTCACACAAAACTGCCTTCGCTGTCGACAGTTGTTGATGGACAAAAGTGCACTGTTAAAGGGCTGTTACTATTCAGGTGAAAGTGTAACTGGCGTCATGTGCGTAGTGTCTGCAAAAGCTGCACAGTTGTCTCCCTGAATTGTTGTGTCCCTTTCACACAAAGAGGGTCACACTTTATGGCCTCTTGCTACTGCTTAGAAAAGAAACTTTATTTTTTATTCTATTTTGGCCTTAGTTTGCAACAAATATTGGTAAGCTTAACTTAGTTATTCGTTCCAGTAGAGGCTGCAAATGAGGTGGTTTAGCTGGCACACGATTGGTGTTTGTTTGTACAGAGCTCAGTGGATTAATTGCATTAATCCCTTCTGCACCACTACTTTCCACTGGGGACACCGAGGTAACTCATTGTGGTACTCAATAAAAGCGAGGGACTTACTGAGGCACTTTGATTCCATTTGGTCCCTCTGTGGTCACCCAGTGCACTCCATTGTCACAAAAGGCACCGGCCATCACGCAGTCCACGCATCGTATTTCAGTTGCTGAGCACTGCGCAGGGCACGCATAAAGTTTTGACTTTCGGCTTCAAATGGATTTGTGACTTTGCATGTTGATCGTTTTCAAGAAAACTTTGCATCACAAGTGTGGCAGTTTGTGATGATTATGCATCTGCACAACACCTTGTGGCCTTTGTGTATTTAAAGGAATATGTCATTTCTAGTAATTAAAAATAGAAGAGTGCAAATAATAATAGCACAGAAACATTTGAAGCTGCAGGTGTAAATATTACACAATTCATTGCCTGTCATTGTTCCTTCTCATGCGAACTCAACAATTAAAATTCTGGAATTCGCTCTAGTGATGAGAAAGAAGTCCTTGAAAATGGTGAAAAACGAGGAAACATTGCTAAAGCCAACATTTCAGTGAGTGAACTTGCCTCTGTCGGGGCAACAGCTGCCTTCCTTAGTGAGAGGAAGAGAGGGAGAAGCATGTCTGCAAACTATACAGAGAGAATCCCCAGTGTCATCGGCTGAGCACCATGACTCGCTCCTTCCCAGCTCCTCTCTATTGACAAGGCCAAGACTAGTGCAGACCTGGCTCGAATAGCTGCTGCCTTGAGCCTTCTTTTTGTCATCTACCTAGCACTTCCCCGTTTTTTCTTCTGCTCCCCTCCTGGGGTGATACAAAAGGGCGTTACACGCAGCTTCGAATCCTAGCTGTCCGTTATTCAAACACCTTATGGTCTTCAGAACACCTTGCTGTACTGAAGTTTGAACAACCTTAAAAGGTCCAAGAATTCTTGTGTCACGTCCTGGTAGCCCCTTTCACACCAGCACAAGATCGTCCAGTCCAATATTCGGCCGGTGTCCTTTGTGTCGCTTGTCGAACTGGAGCTTCATTGCCTTTCAGTATTAGCTTTCTTATTGCTTAGTTTTGCAGTATTCACACTGTTGTACTTTGTCACATATACCAAGGCTGGTAGTGTGCATTATGTTGTGGTGAGCCACGGCTGCTTCTAGGCAGTATTTCCATCCACATTTAACGTTGGATACGTGGAAATGAATTACTTTAGGTCACGGATGACTCTTCCAGCCATTCCATTAGCCTGTGGATGATAGGTAGCTAAATACTGTAGCCTAATACCATGGTTTTCTACCCGCTGCTGAAGCTTCTTGCTTAAGAGTCTGATATCACAACTTTAAGCTGCGAGAATATCGCCCTGTCGAGCAAAGCCACTACACTAGTGGCGTTTTCTTGTCCAGGATGGGCAGCCGCCATTCTGGTGCCCTGATCTATCGTGATGAGAAAAGAGTGCGTCTTGCGAACACCAGGACACTTCTTTTTCAATTCCGCAAAGTCCACGTGCACGGCTTCAAAGGTTTTGTCTGAATGACGCAGCAAAATGAGGTCATCAGGTTGAGGCCGGTATTTTGTTTTTGTTCACTTTACACAAATGACACGACTTAACATAGTCTTCCACGTCTTTTTTCATGTTATTCGAGGTGAAAAGCTTGGAAGAGTTTGTTGTACGTTCTCCAAAAGATGTCATGACCACCTGATTCAGGGCTGTCGTGGTATAGCTGGATGCCCTTGGAATCAATGTCTCTGGCACGTCGAACTTGCCGTCCTTGAAGTGCGGATGTTCATATCCTTCGCATAGCCTTATCAAGTTCACTGTTCCGCATGGGACATCAACTGCCAACCAAGACAGTGCATTAGTGTCTGTCAAGGCTGCCTGCACGATGGAGGACATCAAAGTCATACTGCTGAAGTTCATTGGCCCGCCGGGTCAACTTCCCTGTAGGCTGTGACATATTCTGGTGATAGGCTCACTGCCATTCACCTGGCTTGCAGCATTGACTCTGTGCATTGTCCTTGGAAAATTGGAGCTGTTCAGTCACGTAGCACAGGATCCTGTTAACTGCACTAAATTTGTAATGACACCGAGCGATAAGAAACCACTTCGGTTGCCATTACTGTTTATTCTGCCCTTTCCTCCTCCTCCACCTCGAATAGCTGCTGCCTTGAGCCTTCTTTGTAGTCGCCTACTGTACATTATAAAAAGGTATTCGTTATATACAGTTTCAACCTGAAAGTTCAAAAGGAAACATGCAAATGAAACAAAGGGGCAACGGGAGGTAAACCTAGCCCAGAATACATTTATTTCACAGCAGAATTGTGGAAGGCTACGCTCGAATCAACCTCCAAAGATTTGTCATCATCATAGTGATATCAGACACTTTCCACCAGTGCCTCAGTCAACATAACTTCAGTAGTGACAGCATACTCACTCACAAAAAAAACAACGACAAAGGACGCAAAGCTGCTTATAGTCTAGGGCTGCTCTGTACGCATGCAGTGAAGGCTGAGCTCTGGTGAGATGGGCAGCCCGTTTCTCCTCTGAGACACTCGTCCATGCAGCGATACATTGATGTGACCGAAGGTTCCAATGCAGGACTTCAGCTTGCACGCATGCCAATGGCAAGAGGGAAAAAAAACGCAAACATGAACCTCTTGATGCCTAAATAGTGCACACTAAAGAACCACAGGTGGTCGAAATTTTAGGAGTCGTTGACTACATTGTTTTTAATAATCATACTGTAGTTTGGGTCGCACAACCCCAGAAATCAAGAAAAAAAGCCAAGAGGCACGGAAAGGTGCAATAGCTTCCTCCTGGTGTCACGTTAACAAAGTGAAAAGAGTGCCGACATGCAAGCTGCTAGGAACCAGATGTGAGGTTTGGAACGAGGGGGAAATGACACAGCTGCAGGCCACAAGCATCTCATTGCTGGCTTGTGTGATGCAAGGGAGTTGAGAAGAAAGCAGAGACCATCCAGACTGTCATTGTATCTCTTCATGTTGTGCTAAACAAGGCTTCTGTGTGATGACATCGCTTTGTACTCCATCATCGATGTGCAGGAGTGGATGCGGCTGCTGCTGAAATTAAAAATTTGGGTGAAAATTACAAAGTTTATGGTATCGAGGCCCATATGTATAGAACTTCAACACACCACTGGTGTGCTAACACTTCAATAAACACCTCATCTTTGCTCTTTCCTTTTGTCCACTTTGCCCTCATGTTTTTTTCTTCTTCTCTGCAGAGTCAGTAAAGCGAACATAAACACACTTCTATGGAAGGCAGTGGCTCCTTTGATGAAGACATGTCCCACTTGTGGAAATGTTCGCTGTAGTGACACTCCCTGATATTGCCTTCCAGCCTTGTTTTTCCCCAGAACTTCTGTTCTTGTTCACAGTCATGTTTAGTAATTCCTGCAGGCTACTCTGTGGGGTAACAAAAATTCACCCTACTGTCGGTCAATGCAGGCGGATCTGAGCTTTTTGAAGCCGAAGACAACCAAGGACGCAGCGACCAGTAGTGCCCGCATAACAAAGACGGCTAGCCATCCTCAAAGGCCAGGGTGACATGGTTGCCATCATGACGACAGTGGTCCCAGTTGCCCAGCATCTATGATGGTCCATTGGTGCAGTGTCCTGCGATAACATGTCTCGTGCTACCACATCAGCCTGCGTCGAGAAAATCGCCCACCGGTGAACCTTATGCACAGTGTGTACAGTGTGGTCCGAGGTTAAAAGAAAGCACCCAATTCGGTATTGTGAGGCCCATTACAGCTTGGTATTATTGATGTGAATGCTTCAGGCAGTTATTTTCTTACCTTGATATATCAAAGCAACGTGCCACTTTAGGCAGCTTTTACAGTGACGGCATCGCTTAGCTACATTCCTCGATTTTTTATGGTTGGTAGATTGCAGTCTAACATATTGAAGAGTAGTGACGGTGGGAAGAAAAATGGAGATTTTGAGCACGGGTAGCAAAAAAGATCAACAATGCAGTAAAGTAAACAAAAAGTCATTCTGACTATGGCGCTTATGTTCAGTGGCTTCTACAAGAGTATTTTACTATTTTCATTTCTATTAAGTTTGTGATGGTGTTGGTACAAGTACTGTGTATACACATTGTAAGTCGACCCAAATGTAGGTCAGCCCCCTCAAAATTGCAAGTCAGAAAAAAAAGCCCAATTGGTGGCAGTATTTTGGTTTCGACTTTGAGTCGACCCCTCAACTTAGGTTTAAAATTCCAACAAAATGGGTCGATTCACAATCACGTGAATGTGGTACATACTAATGTGTCTCCTTTAAAGGGTCCCTCCAATGCTTTTTGGACGTTGTCAGAAGAAGTGCTGATCAGTTGTGCAAGCTCCTGTGAACATGTGAGCCATATGTTATTGCACTACATATGCCGAGGAATTCACAAGTTTTGGTTTCAAACACACTTGGAGAGCACTCGCGTTTCTCTCAGTAAATGACATCACTGAGGGCACCGACTACTTCTCTTGAGGCTGAAATAGCATTGGCCGATGTCATGATCACAAAGAGATCATATGCTATGCTTGATTTGTTCATTTTGAATTCAACAAAAAGAATATCTCTCTCAAAGAGCAACGAAAGAAGTCAAGCGAAGCAGCGGCTTTGTTTGCTGAAAGAAGAGTGGGCACTTTCCAGCTGTGTCTAAAATCAAATTGCAAATTCCCTGGTGCGCGCAGTGCAATAATATTTGGCGCACAAGTTCACGAGAACTTCCCTGCCTGATGTGCACCGTTTTCTGACTATGCTTGAAAAGTGTTGTCGGCACCTTTAAAAGTTCACTCTGTATGTCTGGGCCGCTCTGCGCCCTTGTGTTTATGTTCAATTGTGTGGTGTGGGTTCCCATTGTCCTCCTGGAAATCAAGAGATGCGAATGGCGACTACACGAGTTGTTTTCAGTCCTGAATGTTTTGGAACTCAAGCCAAAGAAATTACAAAAGCTCACAGTCAGCCTACCAGTTGTAGCCAATGTAGCCTGTATACATTTGACAAGGACTGAACTTGTCCAGAAACTATGTAGTTGTGTTTGTCTTTTGTTACCAGGGGCATTAGACGTGCATTTATTACAAGTTCTGTCGTCACTAGAGGACATGGTTAAGATGTGGTTTTCTGCTGTTTGCTCTTGATTAGCCAGCATTCCTGACATGCTGCTCAGTGAGAGCGTAGTAAAACCTTAAGAGATTTTTGTATGTCTTAGTGATGCTTGTTTTTTGAACATAAGTTTTCCTGATTATGGCTGCTGTTGGGTCCTGCTGTCAAATTGTTACGCTTAGAAGTTATGCTTATAATGTAAAGAAAAAGGAGCAGATCAGTGCATTTGTGCCTAACTTCCGTGTGTACTTGTACTATCCTGGCCAACTGACTTCTGGGCATATACTTCTTCTCAGTTCACTTGTGGTTTCAATTTCAAGTCTGCACTTCCTTCTGGTCTACTGTTTGCTCACAGAGGTGACCTAAGAATGATCTCTGAGGAAATGTCTGTTCAGGAATGATCGTTGATGTCATGGACTTTGTGCGCCATTACAGTGAAAATGCAGTAAAGGCCCAAGAAGACACATCACACGATGTGCGTCTCAACACTTAATGATTTTATACACATTCGTTCGGAATCGGCCAGGCCCAGCAACCACCAAATCCATTGTCATCTTCCATGCCTCGGCTAATTCGCTTTGGCACTTGTAACATTACTTGTACCTCACCCTGATTGCCCCATATGTTACCCGAAACGTTAAGCAGTGCATCGTTAAGTTTGGTTATTCAGATTGGTGTTTGCGTCCACCTGTGCATCTGTCGTTATAGATCTTCCTAGTTTTTGCTTGTACATTCACAATTCATTTTCTGGCAGTGGTAGTCATAATAATGCCTTCATTTCAATGTATGTCAAATAAGTTCTGCAGAAACCCGCAAGGTGGAGTGACGTTTATGAATCTGGACCCAACCCGGACCAGGACAAATTTTGCGGCAACTAGGAAGCGTTCATTTATGAGAAATCCGTATGGATTTCCTTGTAGCCTTGTGCTACAAAACGGGTGGATGCTAAATTTCCCCTTCATTTCAGAATGAACTTTTAATGTTTATTGTGCAATGTGGCTCGCATGATTCTTAGCACTGCACAATCAAGATCCTGTGATGAAATGGTGGTGTCGTGCATTTTTGACTACCCCTTTAAACATTGGGATGGTTCCGTTTAACCCCAGTATATAATGAATGTGGATACTACGAAATATTGGTTATTGCAAATTGAGTGAAAGGTAGTATTGCCATTAAAGCAGTGCTGTGGGTATACATTTATAACAAATCACCAGATATGAGGATGTTCCAATAATTCCTGCTGAACTTGTTATAACAAGTTTTTACAGTACAGCATAGACCGCTTATAACGTAAGTCACCGGAATCGTGAATACCCGCACTATAAGCGGTACCGCACTATAACCGAAACAACATTTTTCAATGTTTACATGTGCGTAAAAACTGTCGAACAGGTACCGGCGCGTCCCGCAATAAAAAACAGAAAAAAAAAGAAAGAAAAATGGATATTTCGAAGATTTAAGTCCGTGGCCGCACTGTGCAAAAAAGAAAAGAAAATGTGCTATTGCGACGTCGCCGCTTATGCGGACTTGCCGCGGAACCGGACTGTGCAGAAATGGGAACCGGTTTAATTACTGCACGCACTAGCCTTTGTTTTCTCTGATACGCGCGCGATGGCAAAAACGTAGTGACCGCAAACCGCCATTCGAGTGGTGCACCTTCCATCCATGCCTTCACTTCCATTGTCGAAGAGATTCGTCCGTGTTTTAAACGTGGCCATCATAAACCACAGTCGCACGCGGTACGCTATCTGCAGCCAGCACCGAAAAAGTAGCACTCATTAGGGCTAGTTTGTGGGGTCGCGGGCGGCGCGCCGCACGGGAAGCTCGCCCTTGATAACACAGGGATCGGGTGCACAAGAAATCGCGCTTGCGGGGTGATTCAAGGACAGTGCGCGTGAAATGATTAAAAAAAAACTGGAGACAAACAGCGGTAACGCGGACATCATGCAATCGCGGGCGCGCATTCCGTGCGGAGCGCGTGAAACAGCCGTAGCAACATTCTCCGTCGCCTTGGCAATCCTATCCTCACAGGGCGTGCCCGCGACGCGCTGCTGCCACGGCCTTCTTTTTTTCTTTTTTTCCCATTCGCTCATTGTTTGTTCGTTCCGCGCTTTTTCCTCCTCCATGGCGATTCGTTGCGCTCTTCTCCGGCAGGGATACTTCCATTGTGAAGCCTGCTCCCTACCTCAATTGTCCGCTGATTTCCCCGCAGCCGCATTATAACCGGTCTTTCATCTCATGGAGCTTCACAATAAGCGGTATGCGTGTACATTAAGTTCTATGGGAGAGTGAATGGGAGTCAGAAAAAACCGCATTATAGCCGGTCCTGCACTATAGGCGGTTACGTTATAAATGGTCTCTGCTGTAGTCTGTTTTGATGTTTCTGGAGAAATCAGGAAATGGGTGCATAATTATGTGCATAGCTTGTTCAAAAGAATTGTGACAACTAATCATTTGTCAGAGAAAGAAAACTGGTGGCACTGGAGTGGGTTGTGATGGACAGCTTTTAAGATTCAATTCCTGAAAAACATGCCTACTTATATTCGTAACTGGCGATACTTCTTGAACATAGCTGGAAAACAATGCCTATGACTCTCAGTCATTGGGGCTCCTGTGAACACGTGAGCCAAATGTTATGGTGCTGTGGGCACCAGGAAATTTGCGATTTAGTTTCAAATACATGAGATAGAAAATAAACGGAGCGCTAAAAAAACGCCTGAGCTCCTGTCTTGTGTTCCTCTTGCTTCTGTGTCCCTTATGTTTTTTAGCACTACATTTTTTTCCACCTCAAGCATGAACCACTTCACCCAAAGACATGTTCTACAAAGCCATATTTCAAATGCAGCTGCACATTGTCCGTTTTTACTTCAACAAATGATGTCACTGGCAGAACCAGCTTGGCCGCTTGACTTTTCTCATCGTTACTTGTCGTTATTTATTGAGCTCAAAACAAACGAAAAGCTGCGTACGCAGCGTTCGCTATGTCACACAGGCCAGATCACAGTGAAGCTCGCTGATAGTTTACTGAAACAGGTCGCTTGATAGTCATGTGATATTTTGGTGGGAACATGTCATGTGACACTGCATTATGGGATCTTGGTGGGAATGTGCCGCATGAACACCCAAGATCAAGTAATGCAATGTCATGTGACATGTACCTGCCAAAATAACATAATGAAACATCTTGTGATGATATGTTCCCACCAAAATTGCACAACGCAATGTCAGGTGACATGTTTCCACCAAAATCACATAACGCAATGTCACGCGCCATGTTCCCGCCAAAATCACGTAACGAGATGTCATGGGACATGTTCTTGCCAAAATCGCGTAGTGTAGTGTCATGTGCTGTTGCATGGTGCCTGACGAATTACGGCTAGGTTAAACAGCTTTGCTGTTAAAACTGGCATAACGGAGTTTTTACGGTCAGCTCAAGCTGCTTCGATGCTAATAAACAGTGCAGAGGATCTCCCCACAGTCATGAGTTCAACCAATACTGTTTCTGGCCCAAGCAAGCGCCCCCAGTGACGTCATTTGTTGAAAGAGAGGAGACACTTTCCGGCTGTACTTTATACCAAACTGCAAATTCCATCGTGTGTGCAATGCAATAACGTTTGGCTCACATGTTCACAGGAGCATTCACGACTGATCAGCATCGGTTTCTGACTAGATGCAGTAAGTGTTGCAGTGTTCCTTTAAAGGGCGGCAGGTTGCGCTTGTTTGTACGGGGAACGAGTACGGGCTCATATGCATCATGAAGGTTAAGTTGTGCTGTACTGAAGTTTAGTGATACCATTTGGCAGTGAGCATACAAAGATGGCGTAATAGTTTAGATCATAACAGATGGACAAGCACCTTTATCATACTTTTCTGTAGCCTGATTTATGGAGCCAAGCCATGACCACAGACACACGCATTATAAGGAGTGCATGTACTCAAAGAGTGCATGCTGGTGCCTAGTCAAGACGGCAGCCAGAGATGCTTGCCTCAAGATGCATGGTTACATAATTTGTTTACACGAAATGGCAGCTGCTGTATTGTTGAGAATTTTTTTTTCTGCAACCACATTGCTGTGTGTCATGACATTGTTTTTGCCAGGCAGAATGTCGGCCCTGGTTGCCTGTTGCATAATGTTTGAAGCATGTATAGCGAAAAGTAAAAAAAGCAACAAGACAGATAGTGGCAACTACCAGCTTTCCACTTAAATAACGTATTTGCTGTTTGTTGTTTTCAGTTCACACTGTACCGCTCCTTAAAATAACAGATTCATACTAGCTTTGTCAAATTATAGTCATGTAGGTAGCTTAATGCAGTAAATGTTTATTGGTGTATTTAATTACTCTTCTTTCTGTATGCGTTATGGTACATATTTTCTGAAATGGAATGTGTAGCGAAGAAGCGATAGCCGTAACGCTCGCCGACGTAGGCCGTGCCGTCGTCGCTAGTTTGTTTGGCTGCAGTGAACGAGGGCCGAGGCAGAGCAGAGCATCGCGGGCTGCAGCGTCTAGTCTGGCCGTGAGCAGTGAGCTCGTTTTCTTCTTTGTCTTCGTAGCTTGCTACCTCGAGCCACGTGGCATGAGCTCCGTGAGAGACGCGGCACGGCCCGCGCGATGGTGGCAAGCGATGGTCATGATGCTGGCCGCTATAGGATGTTTTGCTAAGGTACCTAGCAAAACATTTCATGCTACAGGTTTGTCCTTGCAGAGGGCTGGTAGCTGCGATGTGATGTTTGTATTACTGCGATATGAATAGACTGCTTTGTCATACTGCCTGAGAACAGTGTTGGTAGTTTTGCTAGGGCAATTCTTTTAATTTCTAAAATTTTCTCCACTTGCCATCATGTGATATCGAGTGGAGAAACAAAAACGAGCCAGCTACCTTTATCATTACTTAATGCACATTTTCAGCAGTTTCCAAAGGCATTTTCATGACTGAAACTGTGATAGAGTGAGCCCTTTTGGCACTGATTAATGGTGAGGGTATGTGCATGGTATTACGTGTGTGAGAGTGTCATTGTGATTGTACCTCAGTGCATTCAGCATTTATTATGTGATGTAGGTCAATAGAACTTGTTGCTGGACCGGGTGTTGCATAATACTTCAGGAAGTGAATAGATCAATGCAAACATGGACGAAACGCTACGAGATGTCCACACTTGTGTTGTGCTATTATTTCCTATGTGTTTTGCGCAATGCACAGAGTGTGGTCTGCTGTTAAAGGAACACACGAGTTCAGAGCATGTGACACTTTTCTCCTTGCTATGCCAGTGCTATGCAGCTAAAGAACATGAAAATTCGTGAGGTCTTTCTTCCGAGCTCTTACTGCACCATTAGAATGCTCACTGTCCCGTCATAAGGTTATTATTTTTATCATTAGCATCACCATCAATCACCATTACAATGTCGGACCGCCTTCCTCGGCCGAAAGGCGAAGCACTGATCACACTAGCAACCATCTAAAAGCTCAGAAGTGTTCACAGCTTGATTGGTTCTATGTGTGGCAGTAAGTGAGTGTTTGCATGCGGAGTTTACAAGCCCGATGTCAGCATGCACGGGCAAACACAAAGACATTGCACTCGGTGAAGGTAAACTATGGCTTTAAAGTGCTAGTATGATGAAAAGTCAAACACAGGTGAGCAACGTGCATTTGGTCACTTCTTGATTCTGTGAGATAATGTGAGCTGCCACATCGGGCATGCAGAATGCCTGTTATGTTGGTAGAGGCCACCACATGAAGTGACCAGCCATTTTGGATTGCTGCTAAAGTGCCGGGCATTACTTGCAAGGTAAGGCGTGGACGCCCCTTTTTACACCATTGGCTGCATTGAGGAAAGGCTTGACTACTTACGGCCTAGCTAGTTAAATGACGTTATGTGCAATTCATTCGTTCACAGGGCCATCATCATCTCACCCTTCCCCCCCCCCTTCTTCTTCTCTGTGTGAATATGATTTGCTCTATGGTATGCTTTCTCTCAATTACCCAGTGTACAACACCAAGAGTGCTATGAAATCTTACTGTATTTAGACCTTGTATGGACCACCATTGCAGCATTGACACCATTGCAGTGAAATGTGGATAGACACATGGGTGTCCAGTCTAGGAAACTTATTATTGGTCATGCTGGCACCTTTATACAAACTTGCGCTGCACAT
This sequence comes from Hyalomma asiaticum, assembly GCA_013339685.2. Lineage (NCBI taxonomy): Eukaryota > Metazoa > Arthropoda > Arachnida > Ixodida > Ixodidae > Hyalomma > Hyalomma asiaticum. The sequence goes on along the minus strand of JABSTT010002533.1, from coordinate 15,778 downwards.
TGACATAGCTTCAGTTTGCACTTGCATTTGCAGAGAGCCACACATTGGAGTCCGAACAAACATAGTGCTGATGATGAAGCCACGAAAGACACACACGGCATCTTGTGTGTCGTGCAGTCTGCCGCACTATGCTCGTCCTACCATAAATTATCAATTCCTCCAAGCTTCTTTCCTTGGCAGCACATTACTGTATTCTCTTTGACAATGGGCCGCACTCTACTTGTCTGTGATCTTGGGAGTGCATGCCCAAGAAACACGGGTTGTCAGAGTTACCAACATTTGCTTTGTAGTCTTAATGGCAGCTCCTATATTTTCCTATGTAGCAAATGTTGAGTGTCTAGAGTCATTTATTCTAATAACAGTGTTGCTATAATGTTCATGCCTCCCCCTCTTATGTGACTGTTTTTTCATTATAGTCTGTTGCTGAATGGTTTAGAGTGAAATGAGTTCTTAAAGCATATGAAATCTCTCCTTGCTTTAGCATCCTTAAGGAGAGTTGTGAGAGGAAATGTGTTATGCCTATATTTTTGTAACCTTTTGGTGCTCTTTAGTCTGAGTAGCCAATGAGAGCCAGTGAATAGCTTAAGCCTGAAGAAGTATCAGTGTGCTTGATTGCAATTATAGCTCATGTGTTGACACATTTTCAGTGGTACATGTTGTAGCATTTTGCGGCTTAATTATTTTAGTTTTATTTATGTTGAAATTTGCTAACATTGTTATGTTTTCTTGTTTAGTTTATAAGTTCATATATGTGTGCTTGATGTGTGTCATGTTGCATGTTCCTCCCGTAATGCTTGTAGTTTTTATTGTATTCGGATTGCTTTAATGTCATACAGTAATTATGCTTAGTGCAAGTGGTGTGCTGTATGTTGCCACATGAGTGCCTTTTATTTTTGAAAGCTGCACAAAGAAGTCCCAGCACAAAGGAGTCAATGCGGATCGCTGGTTTACATTACGAGGCCCTAGTTTCATGTGCTAGCTGGAACAAATGGCAGTTATGTGCAGTAGGGAAAGTGTAAGCCAAAGGTTTTTAATTCCAATGAAGTTTGCTTGAGCCTCCTACATTAGCTTAGTTGCATGCTCATCTTTTTGTAGCTTTTATGCTATATACTGACAAACTGCAGACCTGACTGCGTAATACTTTTTTTATCCTTTTTTCTTTCTCTTGGTGGTAACTTTTGATAATGCTGCCATGTCAGGACGAGCTGTTAGCTAGCAGTGGTGACCTAGCATTGTTCGCATTTCTTTCCCTCTTACTGTGGTCTCCTGGATCCCATGTCTGTTAATATGTTAAAGTCAAATATTATTCAGCAACCTTGGGCGAGCTGCGTGAAGGCAAGAATGGAGACATACAAGTGCAGTTCACTAAAAGTTCCATCCCTGCGCATTTCACTCATAGTTGAACTGTACCAACATGTCCGGTTAAATTTTATTTGCCAACATCATGTAAAGGCACAACTGTCAGGGGAGCAGATAAGAAGCACAGAATAAGCCTCTTGGCGCATGTACCACTTAAAAAAAAATCAAACTAACTGCTCAGTATGCAAAGGCATGCCAAACAGCTGCCTCTTGAATGGCTATATTTTAAGTCCCTTTAAAAGCTAGCTTCACCACTTTTAAATCAGCTTCAGCGTCAGTCTCAGTTATGCAATAGCCATCGTTATAGTTGTGCTTTCAGGCGCCATTGTCCTATTTTATTGTCGTTGGTGTGGGATCCACATCGTAAACTTCCTTCGGTGGAACAAGCTTATATTACGCGAGCTGCTTTCCACAGAAAACATGTGCAACTACGTTGTGTGTTTTGTGGTGGGAAATGTTTGTTATGCAAAAGCAGCATTCTTTACAAACATCCCTTCATGCTGCATCAATTTTCACTGTACGTTGGGTAGGGTCTGTATGTATATTTATAGTCTGTTTTTCTTATGTTTTTGACATTTTGGCCTTCTGATAGTCAGTAAACATTGCCAAGCCACAGCTTTGTATGTGAAGCTTGTGTACATATTTTGTCTTGTCTGGACTTTTTTTTTTGTACACTGTGTAAAGCCTTTTCACATGCTGCCATGTGTGGAAGGATGAAATAAACTGTTCATGTTTGTTTTCAAACAATGTTAATGCACCTTATTTGATAAGAGCCTCAGTACAACAACATACTAGTTAATGAATGCTATGGCAGTACTTGCCACCTCCCTTGCAGTCCTGTGCCATTGTGGCGACATCCCAGCAGTAGAATGAGAAAGTACGTGGGTGAAGACATGTTGGAACTAATGGAGAAAGCTTCTTCTCGAGTGCTAGTAGCGTACAGTGTTCATGAATTTAGATCCTTTATAACTTTCCTTTAGGTCTTGTGGCACAGCTGGACCTTGTCTCTTGTTACAAAAAAAAAAAATCAGAAGTAGATGACTAAAAAAAAAGAAAAGAAAAAGGTCAAATCCTGTCGGCACTGCTTGTTTGTGGGCATTCAAAGTGTCTCACTCCAGCATGCAAGAAAGAATTGCTGATACATGCTGCACCAAACTGTGTGTCACATATACTGCGCCATGTGCGCACCTCGGCCGATAGAAACGCCCTTCCCGGTGTGCCTCACATAGTTACGCTACAGGCGAAATAGTGATCTTTTTCAAAACTGAAATTGCATTCTAGCGGCCATATCAAACCAATTTTCTGCCACTGGCTTGATTACAGAGTACTGAAGCTTGAGCGCATGCGCGCGCCCCGAACAGTGAGGCCTTCGGTGCGGTGTGGTGCAGGCACGTTCTGTATTCCCGGTGAATGTTTCACGTGCAAAATGGAGAACACGAAAAGCGGTTAGCTGGGCCAGTTGGAATCTAGTCTCGTAATGCATTTCCAGCGCTAACGAAAAAAAAAAGTTCACAGCATATCCACGGAGTGAATGATGATGAGTGGGCGAAGCTCCGGACGTTCATGGCGGATCGTGCCGAGTTCCGGATTAATTTAGTTAACGCGCACGCTACGAATCCTTATGGTTCAACTACGCACAAGTGAAATCTCCCACCGGCACTTCATTGCGAGTATAGATCCAGTGCCTATATATATATATATATATATATATATATATATATATATATATTGTTACGGTTGAAAGGTCGAGCGAGGGTTTATTTACAGGAGAGCGCGGAGCGCTAGGTAGCTGGTACAGCCGAGGCAAGATGGCGTCCAACCGCTAGACAAGAGATCGTCCTCGTCGTCTTCCACCCTTGCCTGGCTCATACCTTAATTGCCCGTCTGATACCGTAGCACTCCCCGGCTCACAGACGAAGCCCGCTGGGCAAGTAGAAATCACTGGGAAACGGCAGGATGAAACGGCTTGAGACGCACAACGTGGGTTAGCTGTGTTCAGCTGGAACGACGACCAGCTGACGTTAAGCGGGCCACCACGTCCGTTAAATCGCTCAATCGATCGACAATCACAAAAGGTCCAGTATACTGAGGCAGAAACTTGTGGCATAATCCACGTTTACGCTGTGGGGTCCACACCCATACAAAGTCCCCTTTGCTGTAGAGGATGGACTGGTGTCGGCTGTCGTAGCGCTCCTTAGATCGGTGTTGTGACGCCACGGTACGAAGTCGCGTGATCCGACGTGCTTCTTCTGCAAGGCACAGCTTCTTGGCAACCGAGTACTCGTTGTGGAAGTCAAACGGCAATATTGTATCAATGCTCCTTAACGGTAGACGTGCGTACAGAAGATAAAAAGGACTGTAATCCGTCGTCTCATGCTTTGCGGTATTATAGGCATATGTGATGAATGGGAGCACGTCATCCCAGTCTTTGTGGTCGGAGGATACATACATGGCCAGCATGTTGGTAAGAGTCCTGTTCGTACGCTCTACAAGGCCGTTGGTTTGAGGGTGGTAAGGTGTCGAATGCCGGAACTTTGAGCTACAGAGACGAAGTAATTCTTCTACGGCATCCGCAACGAACTGACGGCCACAATCACTAATGATCACACGAGGGGAACCGTGCCTGAGAATAACAAACCGCAGCAAAAATGTGACAACGTATGTAGCTGTTGAAGATGGTATGGCCGCCGTTTCTGCGTAACGGGTCAAGTGGTCGACACATACCGTAACCCACCGATTGTCATTCGAAGATCGTGGAAATGGCCCCAGGAGGTCAATGCCTACTTGTTCAAATGGCAGACAGGGTGGTGGCAGAGGCTGGAGAAGACCCGGAGGAGTACTCGTAGGGCGCTTATGGCGTTGGCATTTCTGGCAGCCACTGACGTACTGCTTGATGGTGTCTCGCATTTTAGGCCAGTAAAAACGCTCCTGTGTTCGGTTCAGTGTTCTTATGAAGCCTAGATGGCCAGAGGTTGCGTCATCGTGCATGGCACTCAGTACGTCCGGTCGCAGGCTCTGCGGAACCACCAGGAGGAAGCGCTCGCCTTTACCCGAATAACTCGTCTTGTAAAGGAGGCCATCTCGTACAGAAAATCGACCGGTGGCTTGTGGACGCCGCGCAGCAGTGAAAAGGGGCTCCAGGCTAACATCATTTGCTTGTTCATCCCTGAATCTCGTCGAGTCCGGGAATGTGGGCGAAATAGCAGCAAAACAGTCATCGAAGCTGTCTTCGTCGCACTTCGTAGTCGGTAGAGGAAGGCGGGAGAGGCAGTCGGCATCTGCGTGACGACGACCGGACTTGTACGAGACGACGAAGTCGTACTCCTGAAGTCGAAGAGCCCATCGTGCCAGTCGACCACTCGGATCACGGAGATTCACCAGCCAGCATAGAGCATGGTGGTCCGTAACTATAGTGAACGGGCGCCCGTAGACGTAGGACCGAAATTTATGAACCGCGAAAACTGCTGCCAAGCATTCTTGTTCTGTAACGGTGTAATTCTGTTCCGCCTTACTCAGAGATCTACTGGCATGAGCCACAACGTGGTACAGCCGAGGCAAGATGGCGTCCAACCGCTAGACAAGAGATCGTCCTCGTCGTCTTCCACCCTTGCCTGGCTCATACCTTAATTGCCCGTCTGATACCGTAGCAATATATATATATATATATATATATATATATATATATATATATATATATATATATATATATGGGTGGCCGGTGAACGGTTCTCCAGTGCGAGCAGTCGGTATTTTTCTTTCAAGAAAAGACGCTGCCTGCGCCAACGTTGTCTCTCGCGGCTGAGGGCGCGTTCTTTTTTGCGAGCTGGTAGAGCGTTCATCGAAGAAAGAGCGTTTCCATAGTCAATGCGCGCATTTCGCTCTCTCTCTCACAAGACAGCAGATGGAAGAGAGAGAGCTCACGCACCGAGGGCGAGCGCGAGCCTCCTGGCGGGCGCAGCGCTTCTCGGAACAGTGACTGGCGACGGTCAGCGCGGCATTTGCACGTGGGGGCGCCGCCTCCCCCTCCTTACAAAAATGGTACGGCACGCTGTAAGAGGGATGTTTCTGGCAGGCGAGCTGCGATGCCGGGCGTGGCCCGGGCAGAAAGTGCCATTTTGTAAATATTGTTTCCTGTGTATAATTTTTCCTTGCGTGCTTAACCTGTAAATATTCTGTTGTATAAAGTCTCTCTTCAAGAACGCTCTCGTCGGACCCCTCACTTCGGCCTGGTATTCGGCCTCTGGCTGAACGGAAGGAAGAACTCACAAAATTACTACGTCAATTAAGGCACTGCACGTATCTGCACTCAGAACGGTGGGACTCCTCTGTATCCCTTTACCCACGGTGAGCGGAGTCCGTTAGAAAGTGGCCGTTCGCCATGCTGCCTCTTGTCTTTCCAATCCCAGCACGAATCCGTCTTGTTCGGTCGGTGGTTGAGATGTGTGGCCGAAAGGGGATGAGCGAGGGTAATTTTGGTGGTTCGTAATACGTGGTACGGTAGTAGCGCGTATTACGAACCACCAAAACCCATTTACGTATTACCAACCACCAAAACCACCAAATGGGTGTCCCAACCACCCATTTGAGCGTGGTTGAGACATCTCAAAGGCAACGACGTCGACGGCTGAATCTCGCGCAGAGAAATGCTTCGGTGTAACAAGACACCCTAGCGCAAAGCGCAGTGCATTCACGTGTTCCGAACACTCACATTTGCGTTCCTGCAGCAGAGTGCGCCGCAACACAACTGGCTACCATATACGCCTATCTGCCTTATACACACAGCAAGACAGGTTGTACAATGCACAACACAGCAGGGTGCCTTATATACACAGCAGGTTGTACAATGTCCAAGCAACACGCCGACGGGACGCCGCGAAGCAAGCACAACGAAAAGATGACCACTGACAAGTAAATCATACGTGTTTCACTGCAGTTGACTGTACGTTCACAAAACTATACGCTGACAGCCCTTTAGGTTTCGCACGCGCGGTTTCGCCGATTGCGAACGCTTATGGATGGTTTGTGCAGGGCTCCGGCGCGTGCAATGCAGTCCCCGGAGGAATGTGAATCGTTCCACAACTTGCGCTAGTGGGCCAGTTGTCGAGGGTCTTTGTGCAGTGTCATGATGCCGCTGATACCCACTTGCAACGAGTTTACGTGCCTCGAGTTCCCAACCAATATCCCGCCCCTCGATTCGCCAGGTTGCCACATACGCATTCGGCAGCTTCACCGATGGCATATTTCACTTTCGTGTCATACCGATTCTTGTGGCAGAGGGATCAAGCACATGTGTGTCGAGGGCATCATTGGATCTCGACCAGGCTGTGTACAGGATTTCCTTCCTTTCTACATTGACCTTCGTATAGTCGCTATATGCATAGCCGTGTGGGTCAAGGACAAAAGCAGGTCCTCTCCCAGCTATTCCAATTTTAGTGGAGACGGTGACAGGCCACAACTCGAGCATCAACGGCTCCGCTGTTCAAAGTAACCATGAATGCAGAAAGGCTCGTGGCGTGCCATCGCGTGGCTCGCTGGCCGGCGCTCTGCGCGCGGCTACCCCGCACGAGCTCCACCTCGGCCGCCGGAATCTAGTTGCCAGAACGAACGCTGCTGAAGCTCTGTCTTTTCCATCAGGGTCTCGCCCGCCATGGATACGTCAACCGGCGCTACTCCCAAGCGCCCCGAGAAGAGGAAGGCCAAGGCGAAGCTGTCCTCCAGGTCGACAAGCACCGGTGAACGTAGCTTGCCCTGCCATCTGCAAGCCAACCTCACCGATCTCATTGCTCTTCTTGAGTTGCCGCAGAAAGGGAAAGGAGACGAATATCGGTCCGGCCTTACCAGTGAACGCGACCGAAGAGACTGGGTCAACTAAACCGACAACGGTCGGTGAAGGATGCGAAGCCGATGGCGGACCTGACCGTGCATGTGCCGCCATGCTGTCGAGTAGACCTGTTCGTGATTGCGCCTTCGTGAGAAAACACCCAGAAGAAGTGCATGTACTAAATGACGCCATGATCCAGGTACCATCTCCGCCTCAGTCACGAGCTGTACATAAACGGCAAAATCCATCCGACGCAGAGTCTCCGACAGCGGGCCTGTGTCACGTTTCCGGGATCGCCGAGACAAAGTCTACCAAAGAATATTGTGACATGGATAGCGTGCAGCTACAGGAGAGGCAGGAACCATTCCAGCGGAGCCTCGGCAAAGTGCAACAGCCGCGTGCGTGCAAATACCACCGGGCTACCGCATGCACTTCCGTCGGCATCGCCTCGAAGTGCTGCAGCACAAAAGAAAAGCCCTACCACGAAAGACGTGAAGCATACCGACGCAAAAGCGACAGTTGCTAAGGTCAAGCCGCAGCCGCCGCTTGCAAGGTCACGGCCACTGCCACGCCAGACGAATCTATCACCTCGTCTCAGGCCCAATAACGAAGCTCCTAACGCCACCAGCCGAATCTATTCCCCAGCCACTTGCACAGGATGACAAATGGTCCTCGATATCAGCAAAACGACGAACTGCCCCCGGCACTAGGAAGCAGGCAGCTGCACCATGCTTGGACATCGCGTCCTACGTCCTGCCCCCCCCTCCCCCCCCCTACTGCAAGGAAGACCGAAATAGAGGAGCTTCCCATGATAGAGTGCTTGGCTAAGAACAGACGGCCGGACATGGCTCGGCATGAACGATATCCGAAAGAAAATTGACCACCTGCGGAAGTCACGAAGCGGATTGCCAGGAAACACAGTTAACGACATCGCGGCACTGGTGCTTGGACAGTTCAATGCCGGCCTCCCCCGCCGGCCCCCGAAGAAACGGGAGAGCCTCAGGAGTTCCTCCTATTTATTTTGTTTTTCGTAGCTTTAAAATTTACGTCGTTCAAGGCTTGCTCAATTCGTCTATGCGCTTTTATAATAAATATTTTTCGTTCGCTTCTCATAATGTGAATCTTCTTCCTTGAGCGGGTTGCCGTCTGTTCTTTCACTTCCTGGATGAGAGCGTTAAGACGTATTAAAAGAATATGACATCTCTACTAACATGACAGCTCTACTAGCGTGAATCCCCGGGAGCTGCGAACCATGCGATGGTGCGCCGGAGTTTCCCACAGGAACACGTCAGTCTTTGCTAATGGGCTTTCTTTACAGTAGCCATGACGACGTTAGACACCGACAGCCGGAGCTCATTAAGATAAATTCGTTAGAATCGGTTAACGCACACATACAGTGCCTGAGCGCACTGCCTCCAGGATCGGTCTACTTTGACGGGAGACAGGAGACGCTGACAGCCCGAGCGCATAACTTCACTGCCTATAGGATCGGCCAACCGTGACGCGCGCATTAGCACGAAAATCTGATTTGCTCTATCATTCTTAGATGGCGACATCCGCTGCGAACCAAGGGTGCAGTGAGACGGAGGCGACGGTATTTAAGGGTAATTTTGCTTGCTTTAACAGGGCATCATTTTAACGAAAATTGTAAAGCGGTGTAATAAACATATAAGGGCCGGCCCAGACAACGCTAACACATCCTGAGTGCATACTGAGGCTGTCCTACCGAGTACGTTGTGTTGTCCTCAGGATGTCCCAATATGAACCTAAAACCATCCTCAATGGGTCTATTTGTCCGGCCTCAGCACATCTTCAAAACGTCCTCATAACAGCGTTTAAAATAAATGTTTGCTCTCTCTCTCTCGGGCATCTTTGTAGCATGCGTTCAGGACGTATCCAGGACTGCATTCAGGGGTCTCTTTAGGATGCTTTCAGAGCATTTCAGAGGTGTGCTGCACCTACAGGAAATCTGTCTATTAAATGTGACTGTTTACCATTCAGGCTCGAAATCCTGGCTTGCTGCTAGAGCTTACTACGAGCCTTTTTAATCGGTGCTCAGTAAATCGCCATGCTCGAGCAAAACGCAAACACATAGTGACACAAAAAACACTTTATTAATTTAAGCTTGAAAGATTGCAGAATTTTAAATATGAAATGTACTTGACAAAACCAGGTTGCTTGTTGAAACTCTTCATCGGGGTCCTCTGGAGAGTGGCACGGTCCTAGGGGAAATATTAAAAGACATACTGAGTAGGACATACAGCACGACACAAATGACAACGAGAGTTCAAGTCAGCATGATACAGCATTGGATATAGTAACATTTACTTGCACTCTTACGAGAACTCATGAGATAAGCATCTCAAGATTATGACTGACACTTTGTGTACCGTCAATTGCCACTGCCAACGTGTAAAATCATGAACTAAGCATTGAAGGCAAACAAACAAAAAAAAAAAAGCTGCGCTTGCTTCCTCAGGAATATTTTGTAATTGCAGTAAGCTATTGCCGCGGGCAGTACTGTCGGCACTAATGTGCACGCAGCTCGACACTTGCGCAACTGGACAGCTCACATCGAACGCGTTGTCCTTGTTGGGAGTACGTTGAACGTGTTTACATTCGTGACCACGCAGGAAAGTGTCACAAACATGCGCAGAATGCTTCTAATGGTCTCCCCTTCGGACACAAATACAACGACAGAGCGACAGAGCCTTTAGTATCTGACACTAAGCACACCGCGGTCTCGTGTGCGATATTAGGTAGATTTAGTATTGCGGAAAATTTTTGCGTTAGCATTTGCGAGTCACGCACGCTAAATTTTTGCGGAGCGCTATTCGATAGCGTTCCATAGCTCTTTAGTATAGCGCGAGACGACGACGCGCCGCAAAACGCAAGGCACGCAAACCTTCGCTGCGCCATCTAAATGCGAATAGTGAAAACGTCAAAACCGTCGGCCGTTGTTAGTAACTTAAAAAGAAACGCAAGCGCAAAAAGAATTATTAAAAAGAGCATCGTGCAATAATAATTGCACAAGTGTTGCTGTAGTCTGACGAGGCAGAGTTTCGCTTTCGTTGTGCATGTGTAATGCGGTCAAACTAGAATCTACAGCGAAAGGATCGTTGTCTTGTCGAAGCGAAAACCAGCAACACGATTTATTGTGAATCAGCTAGTCCCACAACGCAGCAAGACGACACGATAGATGCGAAACGGGCAGCCGTCAGTTGTAGGCTGGTTGTAGGGAGCCGCCATGTTCTTCGCGCTAAACAAACTTAGCGAGCGTTTTGCGTCTCCGCTAAATTCGGAAAATAGCGAGCGATCGCTAAACGCAAAGCTGGAATAGCGTGCGGACGCATGCGCAGTCTGACCCCGCTAAATTTTAGCGTTTAGCGGGGCGCAACTTAAGCTGCACTAAAACTCTCTATTGTCTAGTTTGGCAGATGAGTTACTGTCAGCCCTGTTTACGATGCGTAAGCATGAATCAGCGCAGCGATTCTTTTCTCATTTACACGAGCTGTCTGCGGTTTCTTCCACTTAAAACATGTAAAAAAAAGGTTCTTACCTGCTTACACGAATCGTGCCGCAACATGGACTCCACGTGCCGCAAGTAGACGTTGGCTTGACGATCGTCTTAGCTTGGATTTCTTTGACTTGTTTGTCAATGTTGCTAGCCAGCAGCAAGAAGTTGGACGCTTTAGCCGCCCTAGCCATTGACACCCTATGACAGCCGGCTCATTGGAAGTTGGCTACAAGCGTTCTCGTGCTCATAACACAGCGGTAGTTAGCCACGAGTGAACTAAACAATACATTTTGCATACATAAAATGGTTCGTAATAATTTAAGGCTAAATGCTCGAATGAACACGCACAAGACCACATAAAAATAACGAGCTGGCCAACAGGTCGACTTACGTGTTTAATACACATCTGTGATGAAACCGCCTCTAAAATTTCAATGCACGTTTTTATTTCACTGGTGTAAGGAACGTCCTCAAAATGCCCCGCATTGGACGTTCTTAGGATAACCAGTCGTCCTAGAAATGTACTGAACGAGATGCTTTTAGGATGATCCAATGACTACCGTGTTGAGGACGCGAGTAAAAACCGTGAGGGCGTTTGTACGATGTGAGTATGACCTCAGGACGTCGAATGTTGTCTGTTTGTTCCGCTGCACTCAATGTGTCAATGTGGTGGTGTTGTGATGGGTGCGGCCTTTTATAAAGCTTTTAAAAAGGAACTTTCCCCTGTCTTACAATCTGTCTTCAAGGAATCTTATACAGCCAAAGCACTGCCGCCTTCATTTGCTGAGACACATACTATTCTTATTCCAAAGACAGAGGAAAAAGAAAAACTGAAGTTAGTTACGTCGTATAGGCCCATTTCGCTTACTAATACTGACTATAAAATTTTTATGAAAGTTTTGGCAGGGAGATTACAGTCTGTCATTACAGAAATAGTTGGCGAGCACCAAACATGTGGAATCAAGGGGCGTTCCATCTTGACCAACACACACACGATGCGGTGTGTCCTTGAGTGCTGCGATGCCCTTCAATCTGCTGTAGCCATTCTGCAGCTCGATTTAGAAAAGGCTTTTGATCGCGTACCGCATGATGCGCTATTTGCTATACTTGAGCATGTTAATGTTGGATCGGTAATTAGAGACGGTGTAGCCCTGGCGTATCAGAACTGTACTACTAGACTAATTATCAACAAGATGCCGGGAGTTCCTATTAAGCTGGAGCGTTCTGTCCGCCAGGGCTGCCCAGCAAGCCCACTGTTGTTTGCGCTGTATATTGAGAGTTTATGTTTGGCAATCTTACGCAATGAAAGAATCCGTGGTTTTAGGCTCCTCGAAGCCGAAGTTAAAGTTCTGGCGTATGCTGATGATGTAGCAGTGTGTTGTACTTCAAAAGAAAGTGTGCAAGAGACAAGTGCTGTTGTTAGGGAATTTGGACAAATTACAGGAAGTTTAGTAAACTGGGGAAAGAGTCTGGGGTTATGGCACGGTGAATGGTCACAAGCCCCGGATACTTATGCTAACATACGGTGGTTTAAAAGTCCAGGAAAGTATTTAGGCGTACCCTTCGAGCACTATAAAAGCACCGATGAATACTGGTTAATCAGGTGAAACAAATTCGGGAAAAAGCAACGCGGTTCAACACCACTTGTCTCTCATTGTTTTCTAGAGCTGCTGTATGTAATGTATTTCTCATGAGCAAGCTATGGTATGTGATGCAAGTGTTCTGTTGTAAGCGTGTGAATGTTCAAAAGCTTCATAGAATATTCGCGATTTTTGTGTGGGGTTCCACTTGGGAAAGATGCAGTAGGACGAATCTGTTCAGACGAGTTAAAGCTGGAGGACTCGGTTTGTCGCATCTATTCGTGCGCCAACTAGTTAATCGTTTCCTTTTCTTTCGGGATGTTCAAGATCCCTTTTTGCGAACTGTATGCCAGCTACGCCTCTGTCGCTCTTTACCTAATTATGTTGTTAGCACCGCAAGTATGCCTGGATCTACACGAGGCTACTTTAAGGAAATTGTGGACAGCGTCCGTTTCCTGTCTGTCAGGTTTTCAAATGAATATCTTTTTTCAGTTAATCGAAAGAAATTATATAAAGACATTTGTGACATGATTTTTCCAGTACCTCTGTATAGAGCCATAAACAGTGGAGGCGAAGGCCAAGACGTACTCAAACGAGTAAAAAAAAAATGCAAATTCCGTCAAGTGCAAAAACCTTCTTTTTAAGTTACACTCTGGTACTTTGCCAGTGCGGACCTTTTTGGAAGAGCGAGGTTTTTATTTGCCATGGGGATCCCATTGTTTTATTTGTAGAAAACCAGAGACAATAGATCATGTTTTCTTGCACTGTTGGGAAGGGGTCTATTTCTGGGATGTGCTACAAAGGACGCTGAAGAAAGATTTGCCTCTACATCCAATTGGAATTCGGTTTTTAACTGTTGAAAACGATGATGGGCTCCCTTTCGACCTGATAATGCTGCTTGGCCTCCATTGTTTATGGCGAGCTCGAATGGCCGGGTTTCACTGCGACCCGGACAGGCGGCCAGCACGTGTGCTCTTTCGAGAATGCATTGGGCAGTATATTGATGTACTAAAAGATCAAGAGTTTGTTCCGGATTGGGTAGCCAGGGTTCAGCCTCTGGTTTACCTCAAGGAATATTAAGAAATAACACCATCGAGACTACTGTAGTAGTCTGCATTGCTGTTTAAGAAAAAAAAAACTGTATGTTACCTGCTATTTATGTTTGTGTTGTGTCAATAAACTGGTTTAAAAAAAAAAACAGGCGTAGCTCAGTGGTAGAACGCTCTACTGCCACGCCGAGAGCCTGGGTTCGAATCCAGGCAGAGGACACAACTTTCGGAATTTCTTTTTTTTATAAAAGTAGACGTGGCTACGTACATCACCAACAACGAACACCATGGGATGTACAGACCCACGCCCTAAGGAGCTTCGCCCCTAAAACCCAAGACTATAGTCTTACCTTTTTTGGCATTTTGGGCAAGATTTTGAGAGACCGTATTTTTATTCAGGAAGGCGCGCAATAAGTAGAGGAATGCTCTACGATGCGGGAAAACGCATTTTGTGCGACTTCTGATCGAGTCAAAATTTCACAAAAAACCCAAGACTATAGTCTTACCTTTTTTGGCATTTTGGGCAAAATTTTGAGAGACCGTATTTTTATTCAGGAAGGCGCGCAATAAGTAGAGGAATGCTCTACGATGCGGGAAAACTCATCTTGTGCGACTTCTGATCGAGTCAAAATTTCACAAAAAAACCCAAGACTATAGTCTTACCTTTTTGGCATTTTGGGCAAGATTTTGAGAGACCATATTTTTATTCAGGAAGGCGCGCAATAAGTAGAGGAATGATCTACGATGCGGTAAAGCGCAGTTTGTGCGACTTCTGATCGAGTCAAAATTTCATAAAAAGCCGACTATAGTCTCACCTTTTTGGTATTTTGGGCAAAATTTTGAGAGACCGTATTTTTATTCAGGAAGGCGCGCAATAAGTAGAGGAATTCTCTACGATGCGGGAAAACGCATTTTGTGCGACTTCTGATCGAGTCAAAATTTTACAAAAAACCCAAGACTATAGTCTTACCTTTTTTGGCATTTTGGGCAAGATTTTGAGAGACCGTATTTTTATTCAGGAAGGCGCTATAAGTAGAGGAATGCTCTATGATGCGGCCAAACGTATTTAGAGCGACTTCTGAACGAGTCAAAATTTCACAAAAAACCCAAGACTATAGTCTTACCTTTTTTGGCATTTTGGGCAAGATTTTGAGAGACCGTATTTTTATTCAGGAAGGCGCTATAAGTAGAGGAATGCTCTATGATGCGGCCAAACGATGATGGGCTCCCTTTCGACCTGATAATGCTGCTTGGCCTCCATTGTTTATGGCGAGCTCGAATGGCCGGGTTTCACTGCGACCCGGACAGGCGGCCAGCACGTGTGCTCTTTCGAGAATGCATTGGGCAGTATATTGATGTACTAAAAGATCAAGAGTTTGTTCCGGATTGGGTAGCCAGGGTTCAGCCTCTGGTTTACCTAAAGGAATATTAAGAAATAACACCATCGAGACTACTGTAGTAGTCTGCATTGCTGTTTAAGAAAAAAAAAACTGTATGTTACCTGCTATTTATGTTTGTGTTGTGTCAATAAGCTGGTTTAAAAAAGAAAAGTGGTGGTGTTGTGATCGACAAGCTTCCAGCTCCTATCGTCGTATCCCGGCTAGTTGTGGGCTCGAATCCTAGCGTGTGGTACTTTTCATTGTCGACTGTGTCTTGGTTTTTTTTTTTCTACCACGGTTTCATTTACTGTGACTGTAACGACAGGAGACAACGACAGCACGAGGATCCTCTAGGGAGCCTACATGACTGCTTTTTATGTAGGCTCCCTACACTCCTCTTGCGCACGCGACAGCCCACTACTACACTGGCTAAACAGCAGCTGGAGGGAGCACAAGTTCCAGCAGAAGAAAAGGATATAGGGCGTCGGTTTCTCAGGCGCAGAGCGTCTCGCAAAGCAATGCGTTTGTGCATATAGCTTCGTACCACGAGAGCATGCGCCCTCTCATGGCGGGAAGCTATGCACAAGCGCATAGTGTAGTATTGCCAAGGGGTGGGACGGCGTCAAGCCGAGGCCACGCGTTACGCGTTTGCCACCGCCTGCGGTCTGCCACCGCAAACTTCTTCACGCTGAGCTCTGCCAGCGCCGCCTATAGGCTCTGCGAGAAACGTTGAGAAGCGTTCGCAGGGCTTCGCATTGCTTTGCGAGGCGTTTCTCGAATGCTAGGATCACGACGAAATGTGGGTGTGCCAGTGACACACCCGGACGAGCCAAGTGCCCATCATCTTCGCTAGGCTTGCGCCAGTAGTGCAAGCTTCACTAATTATTTTAGGGGCGAAGCTCCTTATGGCATCACCTGGGCGGTTCTCGGTTGTCGAGCATCCTGCGTAGCCAGTAGCGTCTCCCTTAGCATACAATAGATGGCGCTGTCCCATAGGGATGCATGCAAACTGCAGTTGGGTGACGATACACCAGATGGCGCTGTACGCATTCTGTGTCGTCATCTCCATTTCT
>JABSTT010002532.1:0-42846 GCA_013339685.2 Hyalomma asiaticum | reverse complement strand
GGGACATGGGCATTCCCACGTGCAGTGATAAACTGTGGGCTCCGCCTCCACAGTAGGGGCAGTATGAGGGATATTGTGTGGGATGAAAGAGGTGTAGGGTGAAGAGACATGGGAAGGAATTAGTCTGTAGTTGCCGCCACACGACAGCTTCCTCCCGGGTAGGGAATGGTTGTGGTGGGGGGAAATAACGTCGGCTTTGTCTGTAATGTTCTAGAGTGTCAGCGTAGTTCAATGGTTCTGTTGGTGCGTCGTCTGGATTGGACAGCTCTTCCGATGGCGCCCGGTTTGTGAGCTCTCGGGCTATCGCATTAGCGCGTTCATTGCCATGGAGAGAGGCGTGTCCAGGTGTCCAAACGATACGCACCCTGTGTAGTAATGAGGGGTGTAAAGATGTTAGAATACGGTGTGTGTACGGTGTCACCATTCCTTGTGCTATGTTCCTGCAGGCAGTTTGAGAGTCAGTGACCACTGTCGTAGGTTCGTCCCGTGCTGGTAGGAGAGAAGCATGTACAATAGCCAGGGCGACAGCCGCCTCTTCCGCCATGGCACTGTCGTTAGTGTTAAGCGTGGCCGAAACGCTTACAGTGTCGGTGTTGTCTACTACGACAAGACACATGGCCTGTCTTTGTGGGTACCGTGCCACGTCAGTATAGAGGACTGGCGTATCAGAGGTACCATCGCCTAGAACGCGCATTAAAGCCTGAACCCTTGCACGTCTCCGGCCTTTATGACGGTCAGGATGCATATTTCGTGGAATCGGGGCCACCTGAATTTTGCTTCGAATCTCGAGTCCGAGGTTCTGGCGTTCTTGTAGCGCTTTGTTCGGCAGGGTGTGTCCCAACCGGGAGAGAATATTAGTACCTTGCCGTGTTCGTTGGAGGAGTTGAATTTGATTGTTCAGGTGGCCTTCCACCAGTTCTCGGATCGTGTTGTGGACCCCAAGTCGCAGTAGGAGCTGCGTTGACGCGTATTGGGGTAGTCCCAGAGTGCCGTGCGAAGGAGGGCGTCCATCCTGTTCGTCTCAGTTTGAGTAAGGTTGTGGTAGGGAAGGTGGTAGGTGAGTCTGCTAATCACTAGAGCTTGCACAATTCGGAGGGTGTCTTTTTCGAGAAGCCCATGTCGGCGGTTTGTAATGCGCCTTATCATGTGCGTTACTTGGGCAATTTGCTGGCGTAGTAGTGGACAGTATATGTAGCCTTGCCGTTGTGTTGGATGTGGAGCCCTAGTATACGAAGTCTATCTACCCTTGGAATTTGGTTGCCATTCAGATGCAAGGTCACGTCTGGCGGTTTGTCTGTCTTTTTCCGTTTTTTGAACACGAGCAGGAGTTCCGATTTTTCAGCTGCGCAGGTGAGTCCTCCGGCAATGGCGTACCCTTGGACTACATTGACGGCTTCCTGTAGTGCATCTTGAACGGCGCCGTCCGACCCTTTTGTCACCCAGATTGTGACGTCATCGGCGTGCTGCACATTCGGAAGTTGTTCCAGGAGCGGTGGTAGCTTTACCATGGCCACGTTGAACAGGGTAGGCGAGAGAACGGAACCCTGCGGAGTACCTCTGCCAGAAAGCTTTATTGTGTCTGACCGAATTTCACCAAGGCCAATGGTTGCTGTGCGGTCAGATAAGAAGGCTCGCGCATAATTATAGGTGCGTCTACCGCATCGGGAGGAGGCAAGGTTCTTTAATATGAGGTCATGCGAGACGTTGTCGAATGCCCCTTTGAGGTCCAAGGCCAAAATTGCCCTCGTCTGCGCCGCACTTGGGCCATCCACAACATCTCCCTTAAGTTGTAGAAGTATGTCTTGTGTAGACATATTTTTGCGATAGCCAAACGCGGTGGCAGTCACGAAAAGGCGGCTTTCGGAGTGGTGGGCAACTGTGCGACGGGCTTAGGACCTAGGCTGATCTGTGCGCGTCTCCTGCCTTTGTCGTGTGTTTTTAATTCCGCTTTCTTTTTATTTTTATTCTTTTTATTTTATATTGTTTTTTTTTTCTTGAGGCCAGGACACTGAGGGTGTTCCCCCGTTGCAAAGGGGCAGGCCGCCACTACATCATCATCATTGTTTTCAATGGGGCTGGGGTGTGTTGCAAGCGGCCGCCGCAAGGATCGCCAGCTACTGCCCTCATCAGAAACGAGGAAGGAGGGAAAGGGTCGGGCAGCCGGTTTTTGGCTCACGCGGCAGGCATCTTTGCTAGAGGAGGCGTTGGTGTAGCGGATACCGGATAGCGTGTAGCGTTGTTTTTTGCAGTGAAGTGGCGCCAGCTATGGGGGATAAACAGAACAAGCAAACCCGCGTTATATGTCCTCCGAGATTCTGGAAGCCACTCACTAAGCCTACAGCTTCGATAATTTCAGTCGGGCTCTCAGAAACGGCGTTGAATCATCACGGATACTTTACTGTCGAAGCCGCATGATACAAAGCTAAGGCAAATACAACCGTCAGTTACTTAAGGGCTACAGAGCGCGCGACGACCACTTGAAAGATTCGAAGCGGAGGGCGGTCAGTCGGCCATCTTTGCCAATGCGCTGTTTACGCCCGGTCACGGAGGAAGGAAAAAAGAGGAGAGGGCCTGCCCAACCCGCGTGCTGGCAGAGAAGTGTGGAGGAAGTGACGCATTAGCGGCCATTACTACGGGGAAAAATGGCGGCCTTGGGGCCATGTGCGCACGGCGTGTTGTGTTGTTGCGGCGTATGTGGTTCTGTGGATCCCGTACCGTGCTGTGCCGTGGCGAACTGCAAGTGTTCGACAGTGTGCAGTCTTCGTGCCGCATTTAAAACTGCGCAGCGTTCTCCCGCTGGTTGCTGCAGCCAGCGGGTCTGAGCTAGAGAGCGTCTAACGAGAGAGCATCGACGGACTGTACGGCGAGTGAAGGATGTTTGCAATGCTCAGCGAAGTCATTTCAAAGCGGCGTCACAGAAGGAGACATTGTTAAGTAATTTGTACGGCGAACGCCTGGCAGGTCAGTGACAGTTGTGCAGTGTTTCTGCTCCGGGCATCGCACAGCAAGACATTAAAGCATGCTTTCGTAGTAAATGTGTATATGTTGTTTGTAGCTACGAACTGCGCTTGTGCATGTTATAAGCACTTGGTTTTTGTTTGTTTACGATTACGATGCTCGCTCTTCGCAGTGCCTACGGCATGAGAGCACTAAGCGTGGTTCTCACAGAGCGAACTTCACCAAGGGAGTTAACTACAACCTGCAGCGCAAAAGAGGACAAGGACGAAGACGGGTTGGAAGTTCAGCGCTTGTCCCGTGTGGTTTTTGTCTTCGTCCTTGTCCTCTTTTGCGCTGCAGGTTGTAGTTAACGATGTACCAACACGCCCAATTAGCCACATTACACCAAGGGAGGTCGCGCGTCTTAAAACATAGCGAGACGCGCCGGCGCGTTCCCGCCGCAGCACGCTAGCACGACCGTCGGCCCGTGCCGGCCAGCAACGACAGACATTGGAGACGCTGGCTTCGAGGGGACGACGGCGCGATAAAGCACCGCTGTCCGCCGTTATTCGCGCGATGTCCATAGTGCACTACACACATACTACATTGCGGTACTGTTCGCAGCAGCTCACCCCGTGCGGCCTGTGAAGTGGTGCCGGCGGTCGCCGCACGCTCGGCACACTGGCGTCGCGTGATCGACACAGATGACGGGCGCGTGCGCCTAAATTTCTGGCTCGTGCCAACGCGCGACCGCCGCCGTACGAAGTTCGCTTTCTCGAAGCTGAAAATTCGTGGTATAACGGTCGCCTTTAACGCGTTTGGTATCGTCCACGATCGCAGCCGCTCGCAACCATTCCCAGCGAGAAGCGGAGCGTTGGTTTAGGATAGCGCAATGCGCATGCGCCGCGCCCCGTTGACATGGCTGAAATCGGTACATTGCCGATCTCGAAGGCTCTAACGCTGGCTTCACAAAAAGTGACGTCACGGCCTCTCCTCAGTTTTCCTTCCTCCGTGCGCCCGGTATTCCGCCCTACGCAAAGCGCTTGCGTATAAGACCTATTCCATGTTGGTAAACAGTGGTAGGCACCGGCGATGTAACCATGGCTTGTGTCGACGTCGCGGCGCGGAGGCCCCGCCCACCGCTTGCCGCGGCCCTAAGGTCCCGGACTTTACGCGGCCCCGCACGGTCGCGCCACCGCCGCCGGCGAAGCGCGTGCGAAAGCTGCCTCCGAGCACGGGGCGTCGGAGCGCCGACGGCTGTTTACAACAGTTTTCGAGGGGCAGCCGCGTGAGATGAAGTCGCGTTAGCTCTGTAGGAAGCATTCGATGAATGTAGAAAAGAATGTGCTGACGACCAGCTATGACAAGATGTGAGAAATCGATTGAAAGGATAAGCACCTTGCAACATGATGCGAACGATCGCGAGCTATCATGTCGGCATCGCTTCATGCGTATGCTTTAATTCGGTAACTGGTGCAAGGATGAACCACTTGCAACAGTGAGACTTGTTTAAATACGACTTGAAGATGCCTCAGCTAAAATACTGTTTCGAACTAAAGCCTCTAATCCCTACACGAAATCCTTGCGCAAAAACAAATGTAACTCAAGCATGCGATATTGGTGACGCTAGAACCTATGTAAATACGGCTGTGATAACGCACACACACAAAAATGCAATGACGAGCCAAGGACAAGGCTCTCAAATAACTGCAGCAAGGCGCATAACCGCGGCTTGCGGCTCTGCCCATACGCTGAGTTCCGATCGTGACGGCGTGAAGTCCTGTGACGACGCGGCACATTTCAAGCGTGTAGTTCATTCGAGCAGTCTGACAATCGAAAAAAAAAATTAAAGCGCATCGTAACCACTACAGCATTGCCAAAGACACTTCTCGTGTTTATGCTATCGCAGCCACAAGCAATTTGCAAAAGCGTCGCTGTAATCGGCCTTTCGCTCACGGCTACGTGAATTAAGCTCTTATATATTTGTTTTATTTGAGTGATTGAAATTCGTATGACGTATGTATAGCTTCCCCACTTCAATAATACACGGCGACCGCGATTACTTCTACACATCGAGCTAAGCTAACGTCGTGCGCGCTTTGCGGTAAGCGTCATCGCTCTGTGTCTGCGCTTTGTTTATGCCAAGAAATTTGGTGTCGAGCATTACACTTGCCAGACTTGTGACAATGCTATTTCTCTCAAATGAAACAAGCCGCACTAATGCCAAATAATTACCCATACGCTTAACCGTGACGAAATGTTTGGCGCATAACCGATGCGCCAAACAACCGGCATTACAGGTTCGTCCCTTTCCTTAAGACAGACATAAGCAGGAAACCGATAAAAACCTATCGCACATATCTTGTGCGTTGCTGAGCAATCAACCCACGGCGCAGGTCATCGGTAAACACTTTTTCTTCATTTCACGGCGGTGAGAAGCGCACGCACCAGCGAAAACACAGCGGCTGCTACGGTAGGCGCGCCGGCGGTTGCCTACCATGCGAAACCAAAACTCCCGACGACAGCGCCACCGCATCTTCGTGACGTAGGCCGGGTGGAATAGGTCTTAGCGGTTTACCAGACACGCTAAATGTCCCTATTGGCGGACGGAGCCGCTGAAGCCGCCGGAAGTGACGCGCGTGCAAATTATGTATACTTGACTGTAACGTTGATTATTCGGGGCCCTATGGCGGCACCGTTCTCAAGAACAGATGAACGCAGCTTCGCTCTGCTGTCACAGCTGACATGCGAAAAGAAAAGGAAACACGGTAACTTACATCCAGCTGTCGCTGCGCGAAAGACGACGAAGTGGCCGACGAATCGTCGTGCGCCGGCTGCAACGTGCACGACTGCACGAACAACTTGGCAACGTCAGCGACCTCCATCGAAGGCCGTAAGCTAGTTCGGGCACCCACGCAGGAACGTTTACGACGAAGCGACGCCTGCGCGCAGACACGTGAGGGCCCAGGGGGGCGGCGTAGTAAAACCACACATGGACAAGGAACCACAACACTGTTCCTCTTCGGTACACTTCGCGAATTTAAAAAGACGCGTGCATTGTGACGCGCTGACTCTGAGGTCGCTGATTGGTCGAAGCCTTCGTGACGTTGAATGTGAAAACGAATCTCAGTTTTTGGTACTCGTCGCGTTGGGTGTGTACTGAAAGGTTAATAGCAAAACTTCTACTTATAATTGGTGTGTAGAACCCCAATCACAGTTTTTTTCTAACGAACGTTACAGATCTTGAAGGCTGCACATACATCAAAACAGAGTTTCTTATTCTTAAGAAACTCTATGCATCAAAAGCACTGAGGGTCTCGGAGGCATGCTCGACCATTCACACGAAGCTTTTAGACATATAGAGCTTTTATACGTCATGGCCTCCACGTTCGTTTTAAAATTATGGCTGTACTTAGGGACTCCTAGCGACATACTCAAAACTTATGCTATGTACGGTAAAATGCAGGCCTTGTTCTCCATGTTGTTCTCCATAGAACACGGCTGCACAAAACTTCTAGACAAATACCTTTAAAAACGTCACGGATGCCATATTTGTTTGAAAAATGGGCAGTATTTGACGACCCCTAGCGACATGCTCAAAATTTATACTAGGTACGGCGAAGTGCAGGCCTTATTCTATATGCCATGGCCTAGGAGGATATACAAAAAAACTGCTGGAGTGGAAGGAGCGCTCTCCAAGTGAAGCCAGGTAGCGCCGCCATCTTGCGGTGGGCTATACGCCTCGTGGATGGATGGATGGATGGATGCTATGAGCTTCCCCTTTGTAACGGGGCGGTGACATGTGCGCCACCAGGCTCGTAAAAAGATTTAAGAACTTTTTTTTTTCTCTCTTTTTTTTTCTCGTCGGTGGATGGATGGATGGATGCTATGAGCTTCCCCTTTGTAACGGGGCGGTGGCATGTGCGCCACCAGGCTCGTAAGAAGATTTAAGAACTTTTTTTTTCCTCTTTTAATTTTCCTCATGCCTTTTAAATTTACTTCAATCAAATCGATCATGCCATATCAAAAACGGAATTTCATATCCCAGTTCCCTGCCCCTTATGGCAGAAATTCCATATTTTTCCCCATAATTATTTTTGTCCGTTCTCTCTAGTTTTCTGCCACCAGCATTCTAACCGTCTCTTACTTATTTCAATCGCGGCTATGTTCAGCTTCCCGTTGTTCGCCCTAAAACCCAAGGCTTCATGTAGGGTGGTGCCCAAACGTACACCTGGGTGGATATTTCCGCATTCAATCAGAACATGCTCTGTCGTTTCCCTATCTTCCTCACAGCATGTGCATTTTTCTTCTTCTTTACTGAATTTCGCTTTATAAACACGCGTTCTAAGGCAGCCCGATCTCGCTTCAAACAATAAAGCGCTTCCTCTTGAATTATCATAAAATGCCTCCCTCTTTATTTCGTTTTTGCCCTCTCGGTAGTTATTCAGAGTCGGTTTTTTTTCCATCGCTGTCCTCCAGTAAATCTTCTCCGCCTCTCTGACTTTTCCCTTTACGCTCTTTGTTGTCAGTTCTCTTAGACCCGTATATTTACTGGTGAGCCTCCTAGTTCTCTTTCTCCACTGCGTGTCAACGCTCTTTCTATATAAATAGCGGAACACCTTCACTGCCCACCTAACCTCTTTCATATTCCTTAGCCTCTCTTCAAACCTTATTTGCTCTGCGCTTCCCTTGCCTCAAAACTCGCCCATCCCATATCGCCCTTTACAGCCTCGTTTGTCGTTTTCCCGTGGGCACCCAACGCGAGGCGTCCCACAGTTCTTTGATTCACATCCATTCCCGATTGTATCTCTGGCCTCATGCACACCACTGAGTTCCCAAATGTAAGCCCCGGTACCATTACCCCTTTCCACAGACCCCTAAGCACCTCGTACCTATTGTGTCCCCATAACGCTCTGTGCTTCATTATTCCTGCGTTCCTCTTTCCCTTTGCTGCCAAGGCTTTTTCCTGTACCTTCATGTATCTATCGCCCTCATTTACCCATACGCCAAGGTACTTGTATTCGCTTACTCTCGGTATTTCTTGGCCCTGTATGGATACCGCCTGGTCGTTGGGATCATTGAATACCATCAATCCGCATTTTGTTACACTAAATCCTAGTCCTAGATCCTCGCCTTCCTTCCCGCATATATTCACCAGCCGTTGTATATCATCTCGACTGTTTGCGAATAAGACAATATCATCAGCATAAAATAAACCCGGAAGCATCTGCTCAATCATCACGCCGCCCTGTTTGTGTGACAGATTAAAACCAATGTGGCTATCTCCTAGCGCTTTTTCCATTCTAACCATGTACAGCATGAATAACAGCGGCGACAAAGGACATCCCTGTCTCAGCCCCTTGCTAATATCAACGTTCTCTCTGCTACGTGCAAGCCGACGGAAGCGCTACTGGTGGCGACCCTGCTAAGTATTCGCGGGAGAGTAGGCAGCCGTGCGCCGTAGCTTCCTACGACTTTGTTCGCGTTCGCCGTTTAGTTCGCGTTGTCGCAGCGAAATAAGCAACTTTCTTTGCATGTGTGGGGTGGCCGAAGCTTCAAGGGATGTCGAATAACAAAAGCCATCCAAACACGACCTCTTCCTGTACGTAGGCGTTTAACCAGAATTTTGATTTCGCAGGGTGGGAGGGGTGTTACCCATGGCGTTAACGAAAATGGAGGGGGGCTACCCACCTGGCTAAGTTTTAAGAGGGAGGAGTGTAAACAAAAGCCTGCTTGTACGTTTAAAGTGCTCACACAGAAGTCTTGCCCTATTTTACGAGTTACACCAGCTCTAATAAGACAAGAAACTCATGTGTGCTCGGTATGCGTGTGCCCCACCACTGTTACTAGAAGAAAAAAATTTATGTTACAACAGTGGCAGTTCGGGCATGTTCATACACCATCTTGAAAAGTAGAAGCACGCAGAACACACGGACGAAAGAGCATGAAGAAAGTTTGAAACCAACACAAGACTAAATATAGCTTTGGTGCGTGCTGAGCATTTCATATACGGAATAATGGGAAGATGCTGGACCGCAAACCACCATGATAATGGCAATACTTGCATAGGCACATAAAGCTCTAAAACAATGTGGTGCACTGCAGGCCCACAGAAGACGCGTATATGACGAAATCTCCGTAAAGTGACGAAGAAATTCAGTAGCTGTTTAGTGTTTACATGTTTCTACATACATCTTGACGATAGAGCGAGCCCCAGCCTTGCTGTCGCTCCCAATTAACTTGACCAACCCTTCGCCGCTTTTCAATATATCATGCGCCTTCTCTTTACTCAGCATCCAAAACACAAAAATTCTCACGCAGCTTTGTGCGCTTTCAAGAAGGTCGCTCAGAAAATTGCAAGTTTTGACGGCTGCAGCAGGTAGGGTAGTTCGACGAACGCGGCGCTAAATGGTTTTATCCGCTGGCAAGTTTGGCGATATCCATGAGGAGTGTACGCAGGTTCATTAACAATCTCTCAGTTGCGCTTCATAAGGTGACTTTTATGTCAATTATTATGCGATTATGTCACGTATGTAATCAGTGCTATCAAGATCGCTACATAACGCACGCCAGCATCACGTATTGTTTGCTTCATTGTTTGAATTACCACTCTGCTCAAATTATGTGTGTTTATTATTAAGGTACAGATATTAAGGTACAGAGACGGCAATGTGGCAACGGTGCAATTTAAAAAAAAGAAGGAAATACAAGGCGGCTACTTCGCACGAGCTCCACTTCGCAACTGGACTTTTTCACGGTGGTCGGCGGGATGCACCTGACAATTATATGCGGACTGGTTTGTCCTAAATTGTGTTAACGGCACGCGCGTGCCCACTTTCACAGAGGCCCGATTCTTTCCTGCAACTGTCACCGCAACAGTAGGTGTCCGGCACGCGAACGAAGGGGAAATCGCAGCCGCGTTCCTCGGCCATGCCCATGCCTCCCAGCGCTGCAAAAAGCGTTGTCGTCTGCTCGGCCTCCCGAGAGTACTGTCGGCGGCGCCCGCTAGGTGGCCATCAGTGGCGCCTCTATAGGCGGTGCACCAGGCGTATAGACCTATTCCATGTTGGTAAACAGTGGTAGGCACCGGCGATATAACCGGGGCTTGTGTCGACGTCGCAGCGCGGAGGCCCCGCCCACCGCTTTCCGCGGCTCCCTGCACGGTCGCGCCACCGCCGCCGGCGAAGCGTGTGCGAAAGCTGCCTCCGAGCACGGGGCGTCGGAGCGCCGACGGGGTGTTTACAACAGTTTGAGAGAGGCGGCCACGTGAGATGAAGTTACGTTAGCTCTGTAGGAAGCATTCAATGAATGTAGAATAGAATGCGCCGACGCCCAGCTATGACAAGATGTGAGGAACTGATCGAAAGGACAAGCACCTTGCCACGTGATGCGAATGATCGCGAGCTATCATGTCGGCATCGCTTCATACGTATGCTTTAATTCGGTGACTAGCGCAAGGATGAACCACTTGCAACAGCGAGACTTGTTTAAATGCGACTTGAAGACTCCTCAGCTAAAATACTGTTTCGGACCTAAAGCTTCTAATCCCTACACGAAATCCTTGCGCAAAAACAAATGTAACGGAATAGGTACTCAAGCATGCGATATTGGTGACGCTATAACGTATGTAAATACGGCTGTGATACCGCACACACACACACACAAAAAGCAATAACGTGCCAAGGACAAGGCTCTCAAATAACCGCCAGCAAGGCGCATTACCGCGGCTTGCGGCTCTGCCCATAAGCTCAGTTCCGATCGTGAAGGCGTGAAGTCCTGTAACGACGCGGCAAATTCCAAGCGTGTAGTTCATTCTAGCAGCAAGTTTGACAATCGAAAAAAATTTAAAGCGCATCATAACCACTACAGCATTGCCAAAGACACTTATCGTGTGTATGCTATCGCGGCCGTAAGCAATTTGCAAAAGCGTCACTGTAATCGGCCTTTCGCTCACGGCTACGTGAATTAAGCTCTTATATATTTGTTTCATTTGAGTGAATGAAATTCGTATGAGGTATGTATAGCTTCCCCACTTCAATAATACACGGCGACCGCGATTACTTCTACACATCGAGCTAAGCTAACGTCGTGCGCGCTTTGCGGTAAGCGTCATCGCTCTGTGTCCGCACTTTGTTTATGCCAAGAAACTTGGTGTCGAGCATCACACTTAACAAACTTGTGACAATGCTATTTCTCTCAAATGAAACAAGCCGCACTAACGCTAAATAATTACACATATGCTTAGTCGTTACGAAAATATTTGGTGCATAACCGATGCGCCAAACAGCCAGCATTACAGGTTCGTCCCTTTCCGTCAAACATAAGCAGGAAAGCGATAAAAACCTATCGCACATATCTTGTGCGTTGCTGAGCAACCAACCCACGGCGCAGGTCATCGATGAACACTTTTTTCTTCATTTCACGGCGGTGAGAAGCGCCCGCACCAGCGAAAACACAGCGGCTGCTACGGTAGGCGCGCCGGCGGATGCCTACCATGCAAAACCAAAACTCCCGACGACAGCGCCACCGCATCTTCGTGACGTAGGCCCGGTGGAATAGGTCTCTGGCTCCGCTCGGCTGGCTCGGCGGCTGCCAGTTCGCCTTCAGCGACGGTGCATTGCGGTTTGCGCGCCAATTTTCCTTTGACAAGTGTGTGTCTGCATTGCATTCGTATGCGTGCGGCTCGATTGAAGCGAGAATGGTGCAATCCTGCGTAGCGTATGGGGGCACAAATCGCGCGAATCCTGCTTCCAAGATCACATTTCACAGGTGCGTACTGAAAACGTGCTCTGGTAATACGGCTGACTCGTGTTTTTCATCGGTAGGCTCAAGGAATTAATTTTTGGAAATTATTGGCAGGTTTCCAAAAGATCCTGAGACAAGGAACCTATGGGAGCGAGCGGTGCGTCGTGAACGCTGGAAACCGGCAGATAAAGATCGCCTTTGCTCTGCGCACTTTGATCCGGCGTGCTTTGACCGGACCGGACAAACAACAAGATTGAAAGCGGGTAGTGTGCCGACGGTGTTCCCTGCTTTTCCTGCCCACCTCCAGGCACCGGTAAGCATCGGAACTGTTCCTGAACATACGAAAGTATGTTCAGGATCGGTATTCATGTTATGTGCAATATTTGAAGTATGTATGTAATTCTAGAAGTAGGTAATTGCCACTATGTGCTTATTTCAGGTGAAAAGAAAGCGACCAGCACCAAAGCCCCGAGGATGCAGTCCTGCTCAGGAGCAAGAGGTCTTAAATACTGAAGACCATGTCACTATATCACCATCAAAGCAGTGGTACAAGACGAAGTTGCAGGAAACACAAGAAGAAAGATTGCACCTGAAGAAAAAAATTAAAACGTTGCAGCAGAACAAGCGAAGGCTGACACAAAAGAAAATCACCGCAGAAGAGATTATTAGAGGTATTCAAGAGCAGAAGCTTTTGTCAGAAGAGGGCTCCAAGATGTTCGATGCAACATTTTCTCCTGACATACAACAACTGCTTCACCTGGCGCGGACAGACACGGGAGGTAAATACCCTCCGGAGCTGCGAACGTTTGCACTGACTTTACATTTCTATTCACCAGCAGCCTATGAATTTGTGCGATCAAAGTTTAATGACGCCCTCCCTTCACAGCGCACAATCAGAGAATGGTATAGGTCTGTTGACGGCCAACCAGGCTTTACAAGTGAATCATTTTCTCGGAAGTGACTATTCCGACCGGGTCGCAATAGGTGGATAGCAAAATCTCGGTTGTTGCAAGGAATTGTGGGTTACTCCGCAGTCTGCTACAACGTCCGGCTCGAGGCTTCGCGCCGCCGCCGCATGCCGCCGTCGTTTCGTGGTTGGGAGTCGCGATTCTCCGTTCACGTATGCCCTTGACGTTTGATTCACGACGCAGCTTTGGTAAAAAAGCTCAATGTAAGCATCGCTCGACAGTTCCGAAAGTACATGTGAGCTGTCAATGCTTCGTAACCCTCCAGGACTGTGTCTGTGTGGTCGGTATGTCCCCAAGGAGTCACGTCGAGTAGTCATAGAACGCTTACGATTAACTAGGCTAGGTTCGAGCAACATATGTAGCCTCTAATACATTGCAAGTCAACCACAGACGTGGATGACTTGTTCTTGCAACGATCGCGATCTCGACAACGCCGATCGCGAAACGTGGTTATGTGATCGGCGAATGCCAACCTGAATGGGCAATCGGTTTTGTAACTTGCGCTCGCTGACACACGTGGTTGCAATATGACACTTGGCGAAGGATTTCGAGTGCTAGACGTACCGCAATCGCAGTTATCACTATGCGCGGCAGTTGTACTTTGCGCATATTTCGTTTCAGAGGCTGTACCGAGGTTCCGTAACATCACAGAGCGCGCGTTGTCGTCCGCTGCTGTCCCCTATTTTGCCGCCTCGCGTTTTTTCTCGAGAGATAGGTGCTTCGTATCACTACACAGAGTGGGCACTTATTGCTTTGAGTACATTAAAAACGCAAGAATAAAGTTGACCTCACCTCTCTGCCCTCTTTCGTGCAGCCTCACCATTTCTTTCATCGTACCGAAATAAAGACGGCACATAATCGATGTGCTGAGGATCCTTGCTGGGCGCACCTGTTTGTATGCAATTGATAGTTAACTGAGTTATTGGCACTAGAAATTAAATGACTCAAGTTGGTTGCCAAAACATATGCCTGTGACGAAATGGTCTTCGCATATTCTGGCTCCTACATTCGGAACCCAGAGCTCGCCTCTCACGGTTGCTCGTTTGAGGGCAACTGCCCATTTATACTTGCACGCTTCATTCCCAGGACAACTATTTTCTTTCCTTTCACGGAAGAATTCGCGCATCCTAATGCCGAGCAGCAAACCATAATAACTTCACAGAAGCGTGTTTTCTCTGCGAGCATCGGAGTCGTGCAGCAAGAACCGGCATACAAGGCCGAACGAAGGAACCGGGCAGCTAAGCGTCGAACCGGAAGTCGGGTGCAGACGAAAACGCCATTTTGCTATCCACCTATAGAGGGTACCCTATTCCGACCGGGTCGTAATAGAGAAACACTATTTTCACCCAAGTTAGCTTGGCTCGGTTGCGGATTGCGGCTTTTTCTAGAAATTTTAGGAAGGCGAGCCAGGCAACCTACGACGCCTTTGCTTGTGTTTTTAAGGAGGCGTTGGTTTTTTCGAACGAAGACATCGTCGACTTCGTTTTGCGTGGTTTTGCATGTGTAGTACACTGCCATGTACTGCTTCTGTGTGATCGCCTCTACAAATTTTCTTTACGTATCCTGTGGTGAAGCAGCTTTGTGGTGGTTGCGTTGTGGCCGTCTCTGAGGCAACCTGCGTTGCTCACGTCGCGTTTTTTGATCGCCTGTACATTTTTTTTACGTATTTTGTGATGGAGCAGGGCTGTTTGTGGCGTGTGTGTGGTGGTCTCGGCAATTCTCACCGTGGTTGTTTGAGTAGTGAATCGTTCTATGGTGTTTATTTGGGACTGCTACTGAGCTTCGCCTGGACTAGCGGTTACTACGGTCTCGTCATTCGTGCTCCTTATGAACCTTGATCATTTCTTGATATGTGGATGATATGCGCGTGCGTGCGCCGTAGTGAATACGTGGTAATCCACCTCGTATACCAATTTATTGTACGCGTTTCAAGCAAAGTATGATTCCGCTTTGCACGAGCGTTCGACAACCAGCCTCTGGACTGTTTGGCGCGTATCGTCGAAGAATGCGTTGCCAGCGATGCCACTGTTCGTTCCCATCAAGCATGAGGGGTCACTCGCTGTAATTTTTCGATCGCGCTCGGCCGTGTCACCGACCACCGGGGGGGGGGGCACTGACAGTGGCATGTGACCTCGCCTTCCAACCCGGCCGCCTGTTCGTGTTCATGGACCGTGTTTCCGGCCTTCGCTTCCTCGTTGACACGGGTGCGGAGTTCAGCGTCCTGTCCGCCTCCAAGGAAGACCGCACTTCTAAGCAGCGTGGACCTACGCTCTGAGCGGTAAACTCTGCCTCTATAATAACGTATGGCCTGTGGTCTCTCACACTCGACCTAGGACTGCAGCGCACATTTCAATGGGTCTTCATCGTAGCCGACGTCAATCGGCCCATTCTCGGCTCGGACTTCCTGACCCATTTCGACCTCGACGTCAGCATGCGTCACTATCTCCTGATTGACAGCAAGACGCGCCTCTCCATCACTGGGGTTCTGTCGCCTGTTGCTCCCACCGGCATCCGCACGCTGATCCCAAACTGCCCGTACGCCAGAATTCTGGACTTCCTGACGTCACGAGGCCTTGCAATTTAAAACAGTCGCTCAAGCACAATGTAACCCACCACATCGTCACGCGTGGTCCACCCGTCGCAGTTCGACCCCGCCGCCTCTTAGGTGAGCGTCTCGCGATCGCTAAGCAGGAATTCGACCACATACTCCAGCTGGGTATTATTCGCCCTTCATCCAGCGCTTGGGCCTCCCCACTTTATATGGTACCCAAAAAAGAACAAGTTGAATGTCCAGGCGGCGACTACCGGATGCTCAACGCTCACACGGTCCACGACAGCTATCCCCTGCCGCACATCCAAGATTTCACAGAAAATTTGGAAGGCTGCAAGGTCTTTTAGCAAAGTGGATCTTGTCACAGCATATCATCAAATCCCAGTGGATCCTATCGAAATCCCGAAAACAGCCATCACTGCAACCTTCGGCCTGTTTGAGTACGTGCGCATGCCTTTTGGCCTGCAAAACACAGCTCAAACGTATTGCAGAAAGACTGATAGCGGGGCTAGTTGGTAGTTATCCATATTTAAACTTTTTTAGTACGCACGCAGGATACTGACATAGAAAAGAAGGACACACGAGCGCTAACTTCAACCTTTGTGAAATTCTTTTCAATGGCTTCACAAGATTTTTGACCAAACATGCCATCAGGCAAAATAACAAAGCAACCTTCTTTATCAGCAGTTAGAACACGTAGCCCTCTCGACACCAAGTCTTTTGCTACCCGTATTAGCTTCTGCTAATACTGCTGTATTAGTATTAGTACTGCTGTAGCCCGGTAGCTCTTCGGCTCGAGCGTACACTTCCTGCAGAGCGAGCACGTCGTACTCACTCTGCAAAAGGTGGAGGGCTGTCTGCGTGCCACCGCCGCAGCGAGTTTACGTTCCACTGGAGAACACTCGGGCGGCGGCGGCCGCGGCGGTGCACAGGCGCTGTTGAAGGTCTGTCAGCCATGATGGTTGGGGGGAGGGCACGGTCCACCGGCCAGGAGGCAGATGGATCGTAGCTGGTTGTCGGGAGGGAGAAGCTCTCCTACGGCCCTCAGAAGGAGGCGCATGTCGGCCAGCTCCTGGCCATGGTGGTGTTTAGGGCAGGCTCGCTGGTTGCCCGGGTGGCCAGGAGGCTTGCGTGCTCCCCTTGGTTTCTTGGCTGCTTGCGCATAACTTATTCCTGTTTCCTGGCTCGTGGGGCCCGGAGGAGATAAGGCTGCTGGCTGTTGAAGGGCTGCCATCGCCTCCCTATGCGTTAGGAAGGATGGGGCAGAGGCCTTGATGGTAGCGAGCCTTCGTTCCCTCTGCCACAGTTGGCAATCAGGGGAGTCTGCCTTGTGTGCTCTACCACAGTGGAGGCACTTGGCCTTACTGGTGCACGTGCTGTCCCCGTGAGGCCCGCCACCACAGCGCAGGCATCGCTGTGTTCTGTTGCATGTGGCTGTGGTATGGCCATAGCTCCCGCACCTCAGGCACTACAGGGGGCGCGGCCGACAAGCTCGAATAGCAGGGACCATCCGAAAGAGGCGGACCTGGGCAGGCGGAGTCGATGCTGCAAAGCGCAGAATGAGCGCCGTCCCCTGGCGCTTAGCGGCGAGTACCGGCACATCGCTCTGAACACCGGCAAGGAGCTCCTCCTCCGTGTAGTTGCCGAGGATGCCCTGCACGATGCCCGAGCTCTGGGTGCGGTCAGCAGGCATGCGGGCGTTTACGGGGATTCCCGCCAGTTCTGTTGTGGCCAGCAGGCGGTCCCTCCAGTCAGGTGTGATCGCGTCGGCCGCCACGACGTTCTTTTTGGTGTTCACCCGGACCTCCTGCACGCCAGGTAACGCCGATAGGGCATGTGCGAGGGAGAGCCGAGAGGTTCGGGGAAATGTGGCTCCAGGAATAGCGGGGCGGAAGAGCACTGTGATGCCGCACTGCTGGGGAGATGCCCTTGTCGACACAGAGGTGGGCGTGGTTGCAACAGCAGGAGGTGCCGCTGCTGCTGCAGAAGAGCCGGAGTGTGTGCTGCCAGACGGAGGTACGCAACGGGCGGCGGTACCAGATGCCGTTGTGGCGCGCTGACGGCGCTTCTGCGACTTTGACTGCACCGTCTGGAAGCCGTCGTCGGCATCGTGGAGCACGGCGGAGGCCTCGACTGGTGGGGGGGTGCCGGACTCCGGTGCTGGGGTAACGGCTGGCACTTTGCGTGATGACCCCTCGTCGTCGCTGGTATTCTCGGTGGGCCGGGGGCGCTTACGGGAGGAGGAGGTGTCCATGATCTCCACCTCAGTGTCGGACTTCTGCGAGGGCGGCACGCTGGCAGGGCCGCATGGTTGCGAGCAGCCATCGGTGAGATCAGGGCTCTCTTGCGGCGCGGGAAATGTTGCTGCAGAGGTGATGGCGTCCAGAGCAGCCTGGGGGGTACTGGGTCGGCTTATTAAGCTAGCCGAGCGCCGCCCGTTCTCCGCCAATTTGCCACTGCCCCCAGCGGCAGTCAACAACAGGGAGGCGTCCCCCAGTACCCCCCAGGGTGCTCTCCATAGTCAACGCGCGCCTTTCGCCCTCTCTCTCTCTCTCTCACAAGACAGCAGATGTAAGAATGAGAGAGCTCGCGCGGCGGGAGGCACGCGCCGAGGGTGAGTGCGTGCCTCCTGGGAGATACTGCCGCTTACGCCTGACGCCTGACGCAGGAAAAGGTTAGATTAAGAGGAGCTTCGCCCCTAAAATAAAGAGTGCGCGTCAGTAGGTTCTAGAAGCCTGCGACGCTGGTTGCATTGTCTTGAGCTCTGCTGCGACCTCGCGTTTCTCAACACTAACAAATTCGCCGCAATACAACACTGCCCTCTTATCATCTGCGTCCTGTTCGGAGCAGTCGCTGGGTCACACGGAAACTAATCGTCTCTTCTGTATCTGCAGCACAACGGTATCTACCGGTACTGGTTCAGCGCATCAGTGTTGACTGCAATCTGGGCTTTTCAAGGACTGTGCTGCCTCGCCGACCGGCGGAATCTGCTGGTTCTGATAACGGAGCAGCGAAAGTAGCGCCCTCTATGACCAAATCGACTGCGCCTGCGTCCCTCGCCGTGGTTGACGTCATGGACGAGCTATAAAAGCCAGTTCATCGAAAGAGCCGGCATTTGTTCGGAGCAGTCCAGGCAGCCGCTGGGTCACACGGAAACTAATCGTCTCTTCTGTATCTGCAGCACAACGGTATCTACCGGTACTGGTTCAGCGCATCGGTGTTGACTGCAATCTGGGCTCTTCAAGGACTGTGCTGCCTCGCCGACCGGCGGAATCTGCTGGTTCTGATAACGGAGCAGCGAAAGTAGCGCCCTCTATGACCAAATCGACTGCGCCTGCGTCCCTCGCCGTGGTCGACGTCATGGACGAGCTATAAAAGCCAGTTCATCGAAAGAAAGCCGGCATTTGTTCGGAGCAGTCCAGGCAGCCGCTGGGTCACACGGAAACTAATCGTCTCTTCTGTATCTGCAGCACAACGGTATCTACCGGTACTGGTTCAGCGCATCGGTGTTGACTGCAATCTGGGCTCTTCAAGGACTGTGCTGCCTCGCCGACCGGCGGAATCTGCTGGTTCTGATAACGGAGCAGCGAAAGTAGCGCCCTCTATGACCAAATCGACTGCGCCTGCGTCCCTCGCCGTGGTCGACGTCATGGACGAGCTATAAAAGCCAGTTCATCGAAAGAAAGCCGGCATTTGTTCGGAGCAGTCCAGGCAGCCGCTGGGTCACACGGAAACTAATCGTCTCTTCTGTATCTGCAGCACAACGGTATCTACCGGTACTGGTTCAGCGCATCGGTGTTGACTGCAATCTGGGCTCTTCAAGGACTGTGCTGCCTCGCCGACCGGCGGAATCTGCTGGTTCTGATAACGGAGCAGCGAAAGTAGCGCCCTCTATGACCAAATCGACTGCGCCTGCGTCCCTCGCCGTGGTCGACGTCATGGACGAGCTATAAAAGCCAGTTCATCGAAAGAGCCGGCATTTGTTCGGAGCAGTCCAGGCAGCCGCTGGGTCACACGGAAACTAATCGTCTCTTCTGTATCTGCAGCACAACGGTATCTACCGGTACTGGTTCAGCGCATCGGTGTTGACTGCAATCTGGGCTCTTCAAGGACTGTGCTGCCTCGCCGACCGGCGGAATCTGCTGGTTCTGATAACGGAGCAGCGAAAGTAGCGCCCTCTATGACCAAATCGACTGCGCCTGCGTCCCTCGCCGTGGTCGACGTCATGGACGAGCTATAAAAGCCAGTTCATCGAAAGAGCCGGCATTTGTTCGGAGCAGTCCAGGCAGCCGCTGGGTCACACGGAAACTAATCGTCTCTTCTGTATCTGCAGCACAACGGTATCTACCGGTACTGGTTCAGCGCATCGGTGTTGACTGCAATCTGGGCTCTTCAAGGACTGTGCTGCCTCGCCGACCGGCGGAATCTGCTGGTTCTGATAACGGAGCAGCGAAAGTAGCGCCCTCTATGACCAAATCGACTGCGCCTGCGTCCCTCGCCGTGGTCGACGTCATGGACGAGCTATAAAAGCCAGTTCATCGAAAGAAAGCCGGCATTTGTTCGGAGCAGTCCAGGCAGCCGCTGGGTCACACGGAAACTAATCGTCTCTTCTGTATCTGCAGGTGCGTACAAGTTACGTTTGTTCACGCCTAGAACCTAAGAATTAGTGTTGCCTGGACTGCTCCGCGAGTGCTTTGATTGTGCTGCGAGAGATATGAGTAGCAAAGCTCCCACGACCGTCAAGGAACTTAACTTAGCATTAGCGGAGTTGAGCGCTCGACTTGATGCTAAAAATGACCAACTGAAGGAAGACTTCAGGACAATAATTGAAGCAGAGATACAACCGATAAGACAGTCGATTGAGCATAAGCATGCCGCGCTAAAAAAAGAACTCCCTAAACTACTTGAAAAAGAACTCAAACCCCTCAAAGAAGCAATGGAATTCATTAACAAGCAATTTGAG
Organism: Hyalomma asiaticum; assembly: GCA_013339685.2. Taxonomy (NCBI): domain Eukaryota; kingdom Metazoa; phylum Arthropoda; class Arachnida; order Ixodida; family Ixodidae; genus Hyalomma; species Hyalomma asiaticum. The sequence goes on along the minus strand of JABSTT010002532.1, from coordinate 22,682 downwards.
GAATTTAAATCGGAAATTGGCGACTTGAAAAATGAAATTGCAATTGTCAGAACGGAAAACAAGGTAATCAAGAACGATTTCAGCAGGCTCACAGCTGAGCTAAGCGAAACAAAAAAAGAGCTAACAGAGCTACAACAGTACAGCCGCCGTAACAATGTGGAAATTAAAGGTGTCCCCGTGCAAGACAAAGAGAACCTTGCAGCAGTGATCAAGACCATATCAACCCATCTGAAAGTGGATATAATGAATCTGATCTCGAGGTGGTACATCGTGTACCAACCAGGGAAAAGTCGCAATCAAACATCATTGCCAAGTTCACCTCACGCATCAGCAGAGATAAGTTCATGAACGCCACGAAGAAACAAAGACTGTCCACTTCAATCCTAGGCTTTGAAGGCTCTACCCCGCTCTATATCAATGACCACCTATGTCCAGCTAATAAAATACTGCTCGGCAAGGCATTAAAGGCGAAGCGCGAAAATAATTGGAAGTTCACTTGGGTATCCGGCGGAAAAGTTCTCATGAGAAAGACAGAAAATTCCGTGTATTGCACATAACGTGCGCAGAAGATCTATCCCAAATTATCTGAGCAATGATGTTTGATTTTTCAAGAATTGACCAAGCTTGGCATGAGTACGATAACTTATCTGTTGTTCATTGCAACATTCGAAGTGCGCGAAAAAACTTGGACCAATTTTGCGCTCATCTGTCGCGTCACTCATTTACGTACGACGTTATTGCTCTTACCGAAACGTGGTTGAAAGAAGGAGAATCTGCACATATTCCAGGATACACTTCATTATCGCTACCTAGGAAGAGCACTTCACGTGGTGGTGGCATTGCTTTGTTCTTAAAAAAAAAGCATCGATTACCAGTGCATGCCCAACCACTGTATAAGCCAACCAGAATGTGAAGCCATGTTTGTGCATTTGCAATGTGGCGTAATACTCGGAGCTATTTATCGCCCACCTAGCTCGTCTGTAGCAACCTTCATTTCAACTATGGAAACTGTCTTAGACCCTTTGTTAGCCTACAACCTCCCACTGCTTATATGTGGTGACTTTAATATCGATCTTCTCAAAGATGAACATCCTGATTACGTATTGATGCTCCAGTCGTATAATCTAGTAAATGTAATCAACGCCCCTACACGAATAAGTGACAACTGTTCATCACTTTTAGATCATATAATTTGTGGAACTGATATGAATGTTTTCGCCGGAGTGTGTGACGTCGCTATTGCTGATCACTGCCCCACTTTTCTGTTTATGCCTAATGCTAATCTCGGACCTTCGTGTCATAATTATCCAAAATGAGTTAGGCGGACAAATTACGCTGAAATACGCAAATTACTTGAGTGTACGGATTTTAAAGTCTTGCTCACACTGAATGGGAAAAGTTTATCTGTCATATAATGGATGTAATTAGCCAATCAACACAAGAATACACAGGCCGCAGACACAAGGAAGCAATATGTCCTTGGGTGACGCGGGACATTCTGAATGTTATAAAGAAAAAAGATGCATATTTCACTAGATGGAAACAAAATAAAACAAATGAATACTATAAAAAGCAGTTTAAACACTTCAGAAACAAATCAGTCGGAATGCTAAGGAAAGCCAAAAAGCAGTATTACAGTGCTAGATTAGTACAACAGAGCGGCGATGTCAAGCAAGTATGGAAGCTAGTGCGTGAAGTTACGGGAATAGGCGTGAAAAAGCACATTGCTCCTGATAACCCTACAACAAGCACCGCTGATAACTTCAATAAGTTTTTTACCAATGTTGGTAACAACTATTCATCTCAGTCTCAAGCAGATTTTCTACATTCTTACGATAAGAAAGTATTTGGTGAATACTTCGAGCTCACTAGCGTAACCTCTGAGGAAATTCAGTCAGAAATCCTCAAGCTTCCTTGCAATAAAGCCGTTGGGCATGATGGCATCACTGCAAAGGTGCTGAAGGAAAATGCAGACCTTCTTTCGGAGCCTCTTTCCCACATCATGAATAACTGCCTTGAAAATGGAACTTACCCAAACATCCTAAAGATTGCGAGGGTAGTACCTATCTACAAATCCGGGGATCGAGAAAATCCGAGCAGTTATCGTCCCATCTCGGTGCTCAGCATCGTAAACACGCTTTTTGAAAAAATAATTAAGTCCCGTCTCTGCCGCTTTCTAAGCTCAAATGACCTAATCTGCACCGAACAACATGGTTTCATCACAAATAGGTCTACGACCACAGCTGTTTTTACTCTAGCACAGTTCATCAACTCAGTACTTCATGATAATGAAATTGCCGTCAGCGTTTTTCTGGATATCAAAAAAGCATTCGATACGGTTTCCCATTCCATACTACTAAAGAAATTGGAATTTCATTATGGCTTTACCGACAAGACACTTCAGTTTTTTTCTAGTTATCTGGCAGGTAGAAAACAATGTGTTGTGTTTGATCGCATATCCTCAGACTTTAGAAAAATAACATGTGGAATACCCCAGGGAACCGTGCTAGGCCCTATGTTATTTTCGTTATACATAAATGATCTACCGTCTGTTCTTTCATGCAAAACCATAATGTACGCTGATGACACCGCATTACTTTTTCGAGGTAACTCTCTCCGTACGCTAAAAGAACAAGTCACGGCAGAGTTAACACATATTTCCACATGGTTCGCCCGCAACAAGCTTGCATTAAATATAGCCAAAACTAAGTACGTTATATTTCATTCCAGGAGAAAAAATCTAGATTATAGCCATCTGCACTTGGAAATTAACAACTCGCCCATTGAGCGAGTTTCCACGTTTAAATACTTGGGGGTTCAAATAGACGAAAACATGAATTGGAAGGATGAGGTTAATTACATATCCAAAAAGCTCGCTTTCGCATGCTTCACGCTCATTAAAGCCAGATGTCACTTTCCATATAACGTGCTTCGATCATTATACTTCTCTATATTTCACTCTCAAATCAGTTATTGTAGCGAGATATGGGGCTTTACTTATCCAACGTACATCGAACCGATCGTACGGTTACAAAAACGTGCCCTACGAATCATTACTGTCTTCTTCTACCACAAGCTCGGATCTGTTTTCCTCTACTCGGATACTGCCTTTCACGTCTCAGCGAAATTATAAAACCGCGGTATTGATAAATTCAATCATTAACACCAACTTTCCACTACATGTGAGTACGTTTTCTGCACCTACCCGCAACACAAGGCATGCAGGCAACGGCAACTTTAACCTTCCCAATTGTAGGAATGTATATGGCGAACGGTTAATTCAGTTCACTGGTGCTAAAATTTGGAACACAATTCCAATTGAAGTTAAACTTGCCCGCAAATTCAATTCGACTTGCAAAATACATTTTGTCAATCAGTCGTGTTCTTGACCACAGTGAAGATCACGTCCATAATGTCTCACCTGGTACATATCTCTCCCTTTCTTGTTTCTTTTTTTTTTCTTCTTTGTTCTGATGCAAGTTCGACTGTTATTTATTCTTCAACGCAGCCTTATGCAAAAATTCTGCCCATTCTTTTCGGGTGCCCTGTCTTTTGTACTTTTTTACACAATGTATGCCATTAGTTCTTCTTTATTACTTGGGTACTTAGGACTTAGCAGCAATTTCGTATTTATTGTCATGTGCGTTTCAATATATATAATATACCTTTGAAGCTACTCAATCATTGAACTTGTATAAAGATTCATAATCATATCATGTGCTCCTCTGCTCCTGACATGTAAAAAATATTCATGTATTAGATTGGACCAGTAACTAGCCACACAGGCTAATGGTCCAAATACTTTGTAACCACTTTTGTATTAAGTTCATTGAATAAACACTGATTGAACTTCGATCCCGATCGAAAGTGCCTGTCACACTGTACATTCAAGCCTAACAAAGCTGCAAGATCGAAAGCTTTGCATGAAAGATTGTTCGACATCGTCCCCGACACGTGCATTTTTGTTTCGGCATGAAACAGCTGATATCTACAGTTTTAGTGACTGGCTGCACGATTCAAATGTTCCAGGTACAGAAAAATCAGACTCAGTCACCGAAATCCTAAGTTTGTGTAACCTGGAGTTACTAGAAATTAGGCCACAAAGAAACAGCCTAAAATTATTATTTCAGATTCTCAAGGATCATATTAGTATTGATAAAATCGTGTACATACGAGCACCTGCAATACTTAGCAAGAGAATAAATCAGAATGCAGCCATCAGACCTTATGCCATGCACACAAACGTCTTTCTGTATTCGTTTTTTCCTGATGGTATGGAAAGATGGAATGGATTGCCTGAACATATTGCTGAGTGCACTGATATAAAGGCACTTGAAAGTTCTCTTGATAGTTATGTTCCATGAAATTCGTTAATTTGTCTGTTTATGTTCCTTGTATCTTGTCATGCCACTTGGATGATTTTGATGTATTTTTTCATGTATACTAGAGTGTTCCTTATGTATCAATTCTTATTGATGTATTCCCTCCCTGTAATGACCCACAAATGTGGTTAACAGTATGTTTAAATCAATAAATAAGAGTTTAATGCCACTGTTATGTGGCCAATTTCAATGGCGACCAGGTTTCTTTATGGAATTTCTTGCTCATGATTCGCTCCTTTACGTTAGCTGTGAAAAGAAATCAATCACTGCCGTGTAGTAAATGAGTTAATGTGCCTGTGCTGCTTCACTCTATCCATAGAAGCTTATGAGATACTAAATTGTGTGATTCAGCTGCAGTCGAAAAAATGCATTTCTTTGTATGATACCTGTCAGATTTGAACTGGGATTTGACATTCTTGCAGGTCTTGAAGTAAACCCATGTTTATACCATTTTTTTCTCCGTGACTGACTTAGTTGATTCACGGGACACAGTGATAGTCATTGTGCTGCTTTATCCATGTTGTGCAGTACAGACCAAAGAAGCACTTTCGTTGGCATAGTAAAAGTGCATGCAGTGAAACAAGACGAGGTGTAAAGAATAAACGCAAAATAATACACTGACTTACAGAATCCCAGATTTAGTAACATCTCGTACCCATGGTGTATGATTTTTCGTTTCTTCGGTATGAACTTTCCCAGCGGAATGGCTGCCATCGAATTTTGCATATCACCTGTTGTAAAGAGGACTCTGGCAAGAAACGCAGCATGAATGGTCACATTTTTCTCCCTTGAACACAAGAATGATTGCCTCAACAGAGAGCAAGATAAACAGAGACCAAGGAGAGAAACTACTTTGCATTCATGCTTTCTCATATGTAATTACTTCTTTTGTTACAAATAATTTCTCCTGTAATATCTTAGTGTCTCTATGCTGAGCAAACTGCTGTTACAAAACAATGGCAAAACAACTGGCATTTATGTGGTGTGACCGAGCAGGTCTCTTGTGGTCTTGCCTGTTTGATAAAAAGACACCGTACCCTGAGTCAAGCTGGGACTTCATTTACTGCATCACATTTAATAGATGTTGTAATTAGTAGGCTGCATTTAGATAGGGTGGACCAGGTAGTAGCTTCTTATGAGGAAATTGAAGGCCACTATTAAGTAAGAATGGAGTGAAAATGATGGACACATGTGTCTGTTGGAATTCCTCTGCTTCATATGTGGCATCGTTTGATTTTCTCCTAAATAAGCCCTATTCAATAGCACACCTGCAGTGTGTGCTACTAGGCACCTTTAGAACAACTGCACACAAGGTGCAGATTTCATTTCAAAAACAAGTACTAGAACAGGGACCAATATCTGGTAAGTATCCTTTGTTTGATTGAAAGAAAATTAAACATACATATATAGCTAAAAAGCAGCTTAAATGTATGTCATGTGGAGGAAAACCCTTTCTGAGAGCAACAAGAGATGAAGTAGCAGGCTATTAAGCAAAATGCCTTGGCATTTCCTTGGATGTTATTAGACATGATGCTGATTATGTGGCACATTGCTCAGATGAAAGATGGGTTAAAGCTTTCAGTGACGGGCATTAATGATGAAGATTCTAGAAAAGCCACCTGTGTGTTTCAACCTGATGCTAGTGAAGGTAAAGGCATGGATAAAGAGCATTTATGTGCTCAAGTCATGCACTGGCTATCTTTGTCGAAAAAACGGCAGGCTGTCCGATGTGCCTTGACCAGACTAGGCCTTTCAAAGAATAAAATGCCTTGGGAGCCTGGCCTAACAGAACTGATCTGGTCGGAATGCCTTACTAAGCAACACTGACCAAAGTTTATATACGTTGTTTCGGAATTCCTATTTCTTGATCATACAATGGAATACTTGACAGACCACGATATAATTAGGAGACACGCCGTAGCTTCGGAAACTTTGACGATCTGGTGTTTCTGGTGCTTTCAAAAGGCACCTAATGTCATGGAGGCGCGTTTCTTCCATGCAAGCATGCATTGGCCGCATGACTCAAAACTGAGTACGCGTGGTTTTATGTGCCAGGTTTAATGTGCCATTGATTGTGCTATGTCGTCTTTTGAGTTAATTGATTGAACCTCGATGTCAAGTGAATTTTTCTCTCCTACACGCGTTGTCCCAGATATCTCGATCGTGACGCCGTCTTTCAGATCTGCGGGGGAATTTTGTCACTGGCGACATCATTCTTGTGATGTTTTTACCCCTGAATTCACAAGTTCTACTTTTCCAATCCGCGCAAGGAATCTTGTGCCGCGCCAGGGAAACGCTGCCGATCGGAGCGGATCTTTCACATTCATAACAAGGCAGCTGAGCTGTGCGCGATCAGCACTTTTATTTTAAAGAGACGAGGTGGCTTGCTTACACCTCAAATGTACAGGACAGCAGCACGCTTTCGAAATGATGTTGAAGTAATCACGGCTTTAATCGCACGAAGTAGCACGTATGCACTACAATTAAAAGCTAGGAGTCGCAGGAAACACGACAATCATAAGATTTTGTTGTGAGCTTGTGTTAACCCTATCCAATGCTTGACGAGCTTGCATGGCTGCGCCCTTATTCTAGTAGGTCCTTTCACGGACGCAGAGCTCCTCCTGCAAGTTGCATTTAACAGCTCGACCCATGCAATCGGCGTCCATAAAGTGATTGCATGAAGGACGAAGAGTTGGGCGTGTTGTGATAACAGCACAAGCAACGAGGACGAGATATGTGTGTGTGTGTGCGTCCTTTGATCATACTTGTTGCTTGTGCTGTTATTACGTTTTAAGTGCACGTGATTACGAGATCAGAACTGGAGGGGCACGATGAACAACTTCGAAATTCGGGTTTTCTCCCGCATGCTGAAAAAAAGGCCTAGCTGGAACCCACAGCACCTAGCCGCCTAACTTCGAGTCAGGAACAAATGTTCCTGCGCCTAACCGCTGCGAAAAGCAAATATTTAGGTCGAGTTCTTCTTCAACCATAGAAAGTAGCCGCATCTACAGTTGCAAGCGTATGCATGTTGAAGACGCGATTGCTGTACTCATCAAACACGATCGACAAACGCGCGCAATGTCTACTCCAAGCAACTTCTCTCAGTACACAATCGCGCCAACAGCGGTCAACTCACGGCGCCAAAATAAGGATATCGCGCCGCTATGCTTCCTATCTGAGGGCCTGATGTCCTCGACCGCGGACAGCACGATATTGTACGCCAAGATCGCTACCGTCACAACCACGAAGGTTGAAACATGACAGTCGCTCTAGCTATATTTTCCTTGGACTTTCTTTATAAGAATAATGGCTACACTCCTGTTCTTTACCACTGGCATATCTGCTCGAGCTATCTGCATCTTGCAGAAAATGCACAAAAACAGGACACGCCTCTGAGACATATAGATCTCATTTAATGTACCATCATATGGCATCCATGCATATATGTTCCTCTGGGAGGCAAGACCGAAACTCGCACCTACAAGGTGAAGAACATCAGACTAAGATGAAGTCGTACTTTTTACGCGTGCCCCCTTTCAGAAGTATTCTTGTTGATCTTGCCATGGAAACTTCTTCACAGCTCTTCCACAAGGACGTACGTGACATTGTGGGATCGCATATGCCGTTTGCTGTCGCTGAACTGTGCAGCTCATTATGGCTTTGGCTGTCCATAACTTGCCTCATGTACATGGATGCATTATACAGGCAATTAAGTTTTCGATAAAGGGAGCTTCTATTTCATTCCTGCGAGCCTGACAATGGGAGTCAAGGTGTTAAAGTAATTTATTCAGGGAAGACCACCCAAGGTCTTGAGGCACCTTGATGACTATACTTCTGTATCATAGGGAGGACATGCATTGTTTAAACTTCCACTGAGTTCACTGTAGATTATAGAAGAGACGGTCCCTTTCAGTGCGTACAGAAATCCAACTCACTAAGATAGATGCCTCGACTGTGAGTCAGTTCATCCTACATCCCACAAACACTCAGTGATTTGTTCTTTAGTCCAGTGAGCCATTTGCACATGTTCTAATGCAAGGAACCTGCAGGGAAGCCCAGAACCATTGAAAAAGGACCTAACGAGGAACAGCTGCCCCAAGCATTTTATTAAAAGGGTGACCCAGTTCTTGATGACAGGCACGGTCAAGCCATGGGTGCTTATCAGAATTTGTTGTGGGCTAGTTTGTTCATAGTCTTGAAAAAAAAAACACATAAGTGCAATTCAAAGACGGGAAAAGACGAGAAAGGGAATACACCAAATTTACAGGACAATTGCTACATTCAACTAATCTTTATTGTGAAACACCTCGCTTAATATATACACACCAAAATCAAAGTGCATAGGCACTCTGCACATCACAGACACAGGTGTGTATATCATCAATAAAGCCGACTAAAGCATCATATCTACAAAAGGTCACCGCCCCTGCCACTTTATGAAGGGAGTTGAACAGTGAAGCTGTATTAATTGCACTGAGGTGCTTGTCCCAAACAGGCTGTCCGTTATTCTTTCTTCCTTTCCTTGTCTTAACGTGCCTAATATAGCACTTTTGATTAATGTAGAGCTGTGGTTTATTAATGTGCACCTCAATCTAATTGCTTGTGCACTTCTTTCTCTCTTTTTTGTATCCTGCGTTATATCTGTACGCAGATGTGGCTGCGGGGAATGAACCCGCAACTTCTACTCCTAGTACTGGTGGACCCAGAGCTAGGGGTGGCCTCACTCCCAAGACAGTTGCTAGGAGTCGTACAAGATGCATGTCATGAGAAAAAAAATTTGAGTATTTGCCTAGTTTTCTCAGCTCCCCCCCCCCCCCATTTGCTACCACCCACACACATGTGCTTCATCATCATCATCATCTTCTTCTTTTTTTTGTCCAGTGGTATGTCATATAGTTGCTGGAAGGACTGCTTCCTTGAGGCTACCCTGAATACACCCTTAAGCTCAGGCTAAACACAAAAACAAGCTACGCACAAATGCATGCACATACACTCCCCACAGGCCTGAAGGCTTCCGTAACTCGCAAGGCTACACGCTGCCTGTGGGATCAGCCCACTTCACCAGCGTGACACCAAGCAGCACACACAAAAATGCCAGCAAACCTATAGGGTTGACCAAAAGCTGCTTCACTGTTGGAACTGCAATTCTTTGTCAAACAGTACAGCAGACATATCACTTTGGTGGGAGAAGCATGTTTCCTGTGTTTGATGTATTCTTCTTTACCTCACATTTGTGTTGCACTTGCCAGTTACCTTCAAAACCATGGGTAATCCACAATCAACTTGGAAGCGTGTTGCTTTCTCCCACACTCATAGTGAGAGCAATGCTGTAGATTGTGGTATTAGAAAACATGCTGTGCAGATTGTGCATATATTCTAGCAAGCAAGTGACCTCAAAGTTCACTTGCAGAATATGGAGGATCCTCTCTCTTGGCAAAATTTCCCAGGTGTGGTGTACAAGATTCTTTGCACTGATTGCAAATTGGTATATCAATATATACCAATTTGCAATCAGAAAGCAGAAATTTCTGCAGGCATCTATGAAAGCCTGCAAAAATTTTTCAATAGCTTATCATGACCGTAAAATAACACTAGCAATAGGTCATGTGGCACATTGGTTTACCACGTGTAGCCCTAAACTTTGTGTCACGTGTTCAGTGATACTTATAAAACCTTGTGCTCAGCCAACACATTACATTGTGAACAAGGAATTTACACAGATCCCAAAAATCATTATTTTGACTTTGGTCGTTGACCTGCTTATTATACAAGCTTTCTATTTATGGCTTAATCAGTGGCACAGCTGGCTTACAAGCGCATGTCGTATAAGTACACTTACAAGTTATCAGCTCACCTTGTTAAGTAAGGTACGCAGCCACATACTAACCCAGGATTTAACAAATATCAGTAGTTCACTATTCCAAATTTTGCACAGAGCCAGTCTGCCTCAGCATTTATTTCAAACACAGATCAATGTAGAAACTTGCACATAATTTCACAGTTTTGCAATTTTTTAAATCAGTACAAGACATTCTTAAAAAATGCCATTGATGTCTTTGCCCAAGGATTCGGGAGGTGGAGAGTAAGAGTAAAATGATGGGTGGATAGGAAAATCCTTGATGGCAAGGTAACTTTTTAATAGTAAAATGAATGGATTTGACGTTGTTTAAAAAACTGGAGTAACCATTTAGACCCACTTAGCTGGAAATTAACTTACATGCAAGATCGTATATATCTTGCTAGCATAAAGTGCTCCACAAGTAGAAGGACTACGTGTGGACCATTGATAATTTGTCCTCACCACTGCCCGCAATGTCCTGACCATATGACCATGCAATTATACCTGAAGATTATACTGTGCCGCTTCTTCCTTCTATTTACTGTGACATGGCTGTATTAAATACAAACATATCTGCCCTAATGAACATCTGTTGTGCTCGTACAGCCTTTCAGACTGGAAATGTTACAAGCTTTTTCTCACTGTTAAGATCTATTGTGGTCAAAATATAACTTGTGGCTGTGGACATTTGAGCAAACTATCGCAATATTGTTCAGCTCAGTTCAAACAGCAGGAACTGTTAAAACTAGCTAATCCATAAATGTTTCAGACTTTCATATAATACTCTCTTTATACTCATAACTTTCATACTTAGGTGCTCCAGCTAGGACTTTTAGAACTGGCTAAACTCAAATGCACCTGTTTACAGTTCATTTAATTGTACCAACATTTGTAGAACAAAATTGGTGCAGTACAACTGTGAATGAAGTAGCTGGCTCGGATATGAGCAGTCGTGAACCCTCACAGGAAAAAAAGATGCTTTTCAAATATAACATTTTATGTGCATTGTGTTTTGACAGTTTAATCTTACTCTTTTAAAACAGATGCATTTGAACAAACTTGTAAACGTTTGTATGGTTCACTACTTCAAATAGTTTATATGTATTATTACAGTTCCTATATGATAGCTGTGTTGTCAGCAATGATTGGGTTTACATTATGACAAGTTAAATGTGTAAGAAACCATCATCATGGATTTATTTCTCTCCCCTTTGAAGTTCAAAAATTTTTACAGAAAACTAAGCCCCCTTTTTTTCTAAAGCCAATCTTCCATACATACTACCAACACAGAACAGAAATTACAGCACAGAGGTCCTCTGGTTGCTTGAAGTTTCCAATAACCACGCAGCTGTAACTGCTATCACATGAGTGACTGCATTTGCAATGATTCAAACGAGCACTTATCAAACGGACCAGCAACACGTATGGGTGTTCGCCTGTTTTTAAAGGGGTCCTGAACCACCCTCCGGGCTTGGTGGAAAAACATATTCTACGGCTTGCCTACGCCGTAATGAACATCTCAGCCAAATGCTGTAGTCATCCGCGAAGCGTAGCGTTCACAAGCGGAGCACAAAGCTTCCACTTCCTCAGGAGCCCTCAACTCAAAAAAGCGGCTTCTCCTCACGCTCCTTGTATATGCTCTGTTTCGTCATAGAGCATTTACAAAGAGCGTCGCTGCTACTGGCCGATGGCAGACACGCCCGCCGCACCTGTGTGCGGGCCCTTCGCAGCGCGCGTTTTTTAAAACCGTAAGCGCGTGCGTGCCGTGCGTGCCGTGCGCTCGCTTTTCCTTGCGTTGTGAGCCCCTATATAGGCAAAATAGTTGCTGGAAATATGTAAAATTTTATTTGTTAATGCGCAAGTCTCATAGAAGCCATTGGAAGGCGTCCGTAAACTACCTCGGCGTGGACGCGAACGGTGCGGTGCAAAAGTCACCATAAATATACTTTTCCAAGAAGCCAACAAATGCATGCCAGCAGCCTGTAATAAATCACAAATTATTCCCAATGTCGTGAAGAGGCACCAAACGCGACACCAAACTTTAATTAACAATTCATCAGTGATTGTAGATGGGTTTATTCCCTATGGTACTCCAATGCGCCACCTTCTAGTACTCGTACTCAATAACATGGCTAGAGTCGAACCCAAAATATTTCTTTTATAAGGTGGATTAAAGGACTAGGTCTGATTAGGGTATATTTGCGTGGCTTAGAACTCATTAAGGTGCATTAGGGTGGATTAAGACAGACTGAGGTGCATTAAGGTGGACTATGGCATATAGAGCGGATTACGCTAGACTTAGATTAGGGCGAATTAAGGATTACAGCAGATTAGGGTTGACTAAGGTTAATTAGTGTGGATTGAAATCATTAGGTCTGTAATGTTTGGCTTAATTTGGCAGTAGCTTAATAGTCTGTGCTTATTGAGACTTGACTTAGCCTTAACTTAATCAGTCAGCACCTAATTAGAGTTACACTAATTAGGTTCGATCTAATTAACTTAAATATAATCACACATGACTTAATAAGCTGGGCTTCATTAGTCATTATATAATTATGCCTTGAGTTAATTAGTCCTCTCTTAATTATACATGACCTAATTAGTTTAGGCCTAGTTATGCTGTGCTTTGATATATTATCTTAATTAGGTATCGCTTGGTGAGTATTGCCTTAATCAGACCTGATTTAATCAGTGTTACCCTAATTACTCCTGAAATATTTAGTCTCAACTTAATGAGGCTTGACCTTTAAGTCTTAGCATAATTTACCTTGGATTAACAAGTGCTAGCTTAGGTTTGACTTAACTAGTAATAACCTAGCTATGCGTGGTTTAATTATAGTACTAGTTAATTAACCACGGTCCAATTAGAAGCTTGCTTACACTACACTTGTTCATATCACCTAAGTTAGGCTTCGCATAATTAGTCCTATCCCTCTTAGACTTGGTTTAATTAGTATCGTGGCGTAGTTAACTGCAAATAATTAGTATCCACTTAATTAGGTGTCCCTTACTTGTCATAGCTCAATTAAGCTTGAATTAGCTCAGTTTGGCTTGGTTTGACTTAGTTGGAGTAGTCCTGTCTGAACTAGGCTTCAATTAATTATTCCTAATTAGGCTCCTTCGAATTAGACTTAGCCTTACCTAACTAGTCCTAGGAAGCTTTGTCTTTACTACAGCGTGGCATTGTTATGCTAGCATTACATAGCTTAGCGGAGTTTTCTGCAAATTTCCCAGTTTCACCAATAGCTCAAACAGTTTCACTGCTAAAATTCACTAGTGTATTCACACATTAAATTAATCCATCCTTCTTTCCGCATGTCATCGCACCTTATTCCACATTAATCTGTCGGAAGGGTTCGAGTTGTGAAGGTCTTCCTTTCAAGTCATAGTAGACACACGTTCGAGCCCGACAGGAGGATTAACCCGTCTACAACCACTAATCAACAATTAACTAACTTGGGGTTATGCATGACAAGGTGGAGCAGCGTTGATAGTTGCACTGTTTGTCCTGACGCCGTCTTATGCGCAATATCGACGACAAGCAGCGCACTGACAAAGTAAGCGCGCACACCTGCCAGCCTAAACGTGTGTGACGAACGAAAGCAAAGCTTCGGAGGATCGAAAAAAAAAAAAATGCGGTGATCGCGGGGGCACGCGACCGAGCCCAGGCGCGGAGCGAGCAGGTGGCCACAAGCGCGCTGCGGACAAACAGTCCCTGGTAGTCGCGCGCTTTTCGTCAGCCACTCTGACACGTCGCTGAAGTCTGGTGACATAACGCGGTGGGCTGGGCACCTCCTTCGACACTGCTCTAAGGAGCTCTGTACCCTCTATTCCGCAGAGTTGAGACAGGACTGGTAAGGGAGGTTTTACGGTCGCAATATCTTCGCTCCTAACAAACTGTTTTGAAAAATTCTTTCGGCTGTGAATTTCTGAGAAGCCTTCAATGCACACCCAGCCATTTTCAAAACCAAGCCCGAGTGGTGGTTCAGGACCCCTTTAAAGGTGCTAAGGTCCTTTCATCACATAGACGCAAAGTAACACGTGAAGTTATAGAAGCATTCCATATAAAAAGAATGGGAGACGCGTGTGTGAGTCAGCCATTGCTGTCATGTGCTGTTAAGTGACACTTAAATTACTGACTAGTTCACCCATTTCTGGTTATAACTCAGTTGTTTTGTTTCCTTCGTTTTCCAGAGTGTTCTTTCAAATAAATTTTTTCAGTTGCGAGACAGCGCTCGTCCTGTGTGTTTTATGCTCCTTGGTCTCAACCTTTTGCGCTGCTACAAGCATATGTTCCAACTAGCCAAATTTTCCATGCTATTGCAGAATTGTAGAAATTAATTAGCCTCTACACTGATGATGTAGTAAACTGCCAAGTTTGTTGGAAGGAAACTGCTGCCCAATTTCTGTGGGATCAATCTAGATAACCCCTCCTTGTTAATTTAATTCTGAGAATGTGATACAAAGTTTATTCTTGACATAAGCTGGTTTACTGTTTGCTTGGTGTACGGAACAGCAGCAAGAAATTTCACAGTCGCTTGACATTGTTGACATGCAATTGTCTTCAGCTGGGCAACCTTCCTCCTGGCATATTTGTCCAAGCATAAATGACAGCATGAAGGTGGATATATTAGAAACTTGTTAATTATTGCACATTATTGAAAGCTATACCCATCTATTTAGAGTATTGTGTTGTTCAAGGAATGTAACATAATCGTCATCATCAAGTTTAAATGTAAATACCAAACGAACTGCCCTGCCAATGCTTTTATTTAGTAGCCTACTAGTTTATTGATTGTTTCTTTTAGAAAGCTGTATAATGTTTTCCTTACATGAATTGCATTCCTAAAACTTCTGTCAGTCTTTTTCCTGTTTTAGAAATGCTGGCAAGCATTTCAGGGATGCGATTCTAGCAAGATTGGTAAATCTGCTAGTTTTCCACCAATTGTACACGCGGATCATCACCAGATGTCAAGCCTCTTCTTCAGGACTTCATTCTGAAGTGAAACACCCCCTACAGTCTGGGTAGAGTACTGGCACATAACGAAATTATGTTTCGTGCTCAGCACCTTCGATTCACCCCACGATGGGGGTTGTTAGAAAAATAATAAGGAAAAATTCTGAAAAAATAAAAGTAACAAAAAAACACAGCAAGTTTACAGTTGTACAGGGTAATGTCATATCAGAGCATAATAGTACAGAAAAGTGAACCACCTGGGTAATTAATGAAAATAGATTAAATGAAGTAGGTGCACACTGCATGGATATGTGTGTATGAGCCACAGGTGAGGAAGAGAAAGAAATGCTCATGCCCACACTGGATTATATTTATATGAGACAGTCCATCTGAATTTAACTTCCAATGAACCAGGAGCCCACCTTGGTCAACTAGAAGAGCTCCAAACACTAGAAGGAAATCAAACAGTGCTATAGATGAAACACACACACATGTTGTTACTGTCTTTTTAACCTCACATACGTCTCTTCCATTTCCCCATAAAGAAAGCGCACAGCTTAACGCAGTCATTGTAAGTGAAACCTACTTGTTAGGATATTGACAAAATGTGACCCAGTCAGTGTTGCCCCGACTCGACTCATGATACTGTACCTTTTTGTTGAGCAGAGGGCAGCCAAGTGCAAAAAATAGCCCTGCTCAAATCACACACACATGCTGCATGTTTTGGCACCATATTGTAATAGAAGTTTCTTCAGCATAAGCACATACCCAGATATTACATGGGAAGTTAATTATAACAAATGAAATAGTTATACTTTAGAGAGAGTACATATGCAAAATACCTTCTCTTACAGGTCTCTCTTTCTCTGTTGAGGCGACTGTCCTTATGTTCAAGGTGGAAAAACAAAGCCCTGCCCATTGGTTGCTAGAAAATTGACCTGCACAGGAGCAATTTCTTTATTATGCCTTTTACTGTTCTGAAGGAGGTTTGTGCTTCTTTCCAGTATTTTGCACAACATGGCTGGAACAGTACAAGTACACTTGCACCCCAGGCCTCATAAAGACACAGAAAAAAACAAGGCATAAACACTGGTTTATTTTCAGAGAAGTCAAGAACATTGCATTGTAGTTCGAGGCTGACAGTTATTGTGTAATTCATTCACAATATATATGAAGAAAAGCAGGTTTTCTTCATACGTATTGTGAATGAATTACAAGATTTATTGTTCCACAAACTGTTTCAGCAAGACAGCAAGAGCATAGATGCACTATTGATTTTTACAACATGGTAAAGCAATAACAGAATAACAAACATTGAAGACAGGCTGGTTACAGTCCACTTTGTAGCTGGTAGGAAGTAGGAAGTGGGTACATTAGTGTTAAAGAAAAGTACAGGTGGTTTTGGAAACGGTCGTACCTGATTACCCGGTTAACAACAGCTGGGCTTCGAGAAATAATTGCAAGTGCCAATTCGTTCAGCCAAGTGTCCTTAAATACACCAGGAACCCTCAGTAGATGAAGGACGGCAAAACAGTTGAACCCCGCTATAAGAGACATGTACCGGAAAGCAGTTTGCGTCTCTTATATGAGAGGTCTCTTATAAGCAGTGTAGGACAGTTTCATTTCACATGCGGCATCGCTCACTTTCCTATTGTAGCCATCCTGCTTCGAGTTGTCGTCGCTTACCGAGGGATGGTGCCACGTCCCACCTTATTGTTTTCTATGGGGCTGGGTTGGTGGGGTGTCGGGTGGTAGTGTGTGCATGCGCACATGTGTGTTGCAAGCAGCAACCGCAAGGATCGCCAGCTGCCACCCTCAGAAGGAGGGAGAGGGTCGGGCAGGAGGTTTTCGGCTCATGCGGCACGCATCTTTCTAGAGGAGGCGTTGGCTTGACAAAGAGCGTAGGGCTGATCGCTGCGTTCACAGCATTCGCTGTGCACTTGGCTTATTTTTTTGGCTTGTGGATACAAAGCATGTCATGCGTTTTTATTGGAAGCTTTGTGCGAAGAGTTCACACCAAGCGCTCGTGGTATTCTTGGCTCCTTCAGGTGCCTGTGAAGTGCACGTGCGGTCGTTCTCGTTCCCTTGGCGGTAAGCTTGAAGTGCTCATTGGCGATGCGTATCCGTCTCAGGGCCTTTATTATCATTGTTTTATAGCTGACTGACGTACTATACGTTTGCTGAGGTTATAAACTGGGAATGCGAATGCCTGTTGTTTCCTTTTCTTTCCCAAGATGGACGCAAGTTGAATTAGCGGTCGATGGCACTGCAATTAGGTTAGAATATCTCTTACAAGCGATGCTATTGACTGAAATTCACTAATGGCTTGTCCTTTACAATCGATTGTCTTCTATATCTGGCGTCTCTTACGAAAGAGGTCAAATTAATGTGAGAGATAGTGTGGCCAACCAAGAGGGTGGATGATGCCTGTTGTACCCGTTTGTCCGTTACATCCATGCCTCTTATAGCGGGGTTCAACTGTACATCAACCTGTGACAACATACAATGCACGTGCCATTTTCAAAATGACATTGCACCTTCTGCTCCTACCTAGAACAATGTGAAGCAAAATACAATTAAACCACATTTATCACCAACGCTTCGATGCATGCCACAATCCAGATTTCAGGTAGTTTTCAGGAGCTGTTGCGCTCATACGTCCAGTACTCTCATGGAAAGCAGAGGGAGCACCAAGTGGACATGGACAAAGCCCCCAACTCTGAAATTCTTCAGTTATTTATCAGGAGACCAACATCTGAAGTACGAAATCAAATGCAATTCTAAAATGCACTTCTGTTTGTGCCAAGAGAGCTGTATACGCAGATATCAGCGATCTGGTTTGGTGTATCTTTTTATCCTTTACGTACCACTGAGATATAGCTCGGTTTCCTATCCTAATCACATCGCAGTAGGAAGCTGTTATTTTGACAGGAATATGCTGGGCAGTGGTGGGTGGAGTCAATGTTACTAGACTAAGGCAGTTGGGAAAGTGCATGGGAGAAGCATGGCGTTTCGCTGTGATCCAAAAAGTGAGGGTGGTGCTGACAAGGTGGGCCCTGTTCACGTGACTTATGCTCCACTTATGGTCTACTGTCACCTGCATTCCAGTACCTATAATTAGGGCAGCTTTTATTAACAGCGAAGCTGTTTTAGCTCGTTCTGCTTTGCCTTGGCATGAAAACTCTGCATATCAGCTATGTGCCACAGGGGTACTGTAACAAAGCCTCATTATGCCCCCTGTTTAAACTCAAACAATTCTTGTACCTAGTTAATTCATGCAACCAGACCAACATACTTTACGATTCCTTCATGCATACATCGCAAGAGCACTAGCTGGGTTTAAGTGGGAATCAAACGCACGCCGCCTGCATAGCAGGCAGGTGTTCTACCAAAGAGCCACGCCAGCGGCTGACACAACTTCGGAAAAAAGCTCCTGTACGTGGTGAATAGCAAAGCATATACATGTTTACTATGGAACAGCAAAGAGGTGGGAAAGGGAAGTGAGGCTAGGGAGGAGGGAAAGGAGAGGGCAGAGGGTAAAGCATAGTGTAGCCTTGTATAGTATAGTATATAGTATGGCAAGAGGTTAGGAAAGGAGATCGAGGAGTGACTGAATGAGCTTATTCACGAAGATCCACACCTAATGACTGTAGTTAGGGAGCACTCCCATAGTGCCACAGAGCATCACCTTCACCCGATGGAGAAAGTTCAAAGAAACGAATATATAATATTGTCACGATGCAACGCAAACAGACAGTGAAACGTTCTGCAAGGGTAGCAGGACAGCTTGCTAACACCAGAACACAGCACAGACACAGACACACTTCTTCGTCTTTGCCGGGAGATCCCAAAGACCAAGTAGATGTCAATGTTCGTTGATGTCCTTATCTTCCTTGTTGCCTGCAGAGCACATGCGTCAATACGTACTGTTTTTCTTTTGCCAATACATATTATGCCAACTTAATATGATAACTACTTTTGCTACACAATAAATTAGGTTCTGTTGCAAACAAAGAGAACAAAAGGCAATTGGGCACTAGCTCATTCTGTTGATGGCATTCCATCAAGCCAGATGTCTGGGTCCCGGTCTTCTCTTAACGTTTTCCTGTAATTTCCTGCCGACGTGTAGGCTGCCCCCCCCCCCCCTTTTCTTCTAATGTGACCGCCAATGCAGGTCCAGAGTAGAACTGTCCTTCCATCACCAGAGGTAACTCTCCCAAACACATGCAACGTTCATTTGAGAAAATGGAAAGTCCAAAACAGTGTCACCTATTCTGATATTTAGGAGTACGAAAGGAAGAAACACTATCAGTCACACCAAGCTGTGTTACTCGTTTAAGATTTCTACTCATTAGTGATGAACAGGTATGAATTTATAGCAAGAGCAGGCCATCTGCGAGCATACACTGCCAAATGCCTGTCATGTACTCCTGTCATGTACTGCAGGGTGGTCCTCCCGTGACGTGGTCACAAATTAATGCTAGCAATGGAAGGGGGACACATCTGAAATGAGTTTGCTTGCTGCTGTAGGATGGTGTAAACTGTGTGGGAGTGCACCAGCTTTTTCAAGCTCAATAAAAGATAGCAGGAGGTGCTCGCACCACAGAAAGGAGGTGAAGACAGGCTGCCAGTATTATGCTGAAGATCTTGAAGCACACACAGGCTTTGCTTAGAAATTCACTAACGAGCTACACAAGGAGAATAGACTTTCCAGCAAAAGTAGCCTTTCTTCCCTTTCTTTTCTTGAAGCTCTCTGTTCACGACCTCCCCTCTGTGTGTGCTGCAGATTGCAATCAGGCCTCCTTGGGATTAAATTTCTTGGCAGTGGTTGAGTTCCTTCTGCAACTTGTGTAGAGGGGACAATCATAAGAAAGAAGTTGGACCCATATCAAGCCAAATAGGGATTGAAAGTGACTGTGCAGCACCGGTACTAAGCTCTGTAGACATCAGCAATTTCATGCCAGAATACAGAGCTCCTGCACAGAGGATGCAGCACAGTAGCAGCTAAGCTGTGTTTGTGCTTATGCTGTCTCACGTTCTTTCAGCATATTCTATCCTTGCTTCTAATACATTTTCATTCCCGTCCATTACGTCTGCTTTTGTTCAGTTTACTGCTTGCCATCATTCTGTTCATCGTTTTATGATAGTTTTTTTCTCACATTCTAGTATACTTTTTATGTTCTGCTGCAACGATTTACGTCATTAACCTTCGATTCCTATTCTTATGTTGCCAAGCCTGTTCGAGACAACTTTGCCTAACTGGGTCCCGCTCACCATTCGTTGGTTCCTAATGTCAACTTGCACTGCAATATTCAGTGTAATCGTTCATAACAAAGCGTCTGGTCAGTATAGATAGTAGCCCGTTACCGGGATAGTTACTGACAGTAATATCACGAAGTAACTATGCTGTATAGGAGCACTTCCAGATGCCAACATCACTAACTGTCAACATGAACGACGTCGTTAAGCTCCAGCAGCAACCTTCTAACAAAGCTCGCCAACACAGACACACTTCTTCGTCTTTGCCGGGAGATCCCAAAGACCAAGTAGATGTCAATGTTCGTTGATGTCCTTATCTTCCTTGTTGCCTGCAGAGCACATGCGTCAATACGTACTGTTTTTCTTTTGCCAATACATATTATGCCAACTTAATATGATAACTACTTTTGCTACACAATAAATTAGGTTCTGTTGCAAACAAAGAGAACAAAAGGCAATTGGGCACTAGCTCATTCTGTTGATGGCATTCCATCAAGCCAGATGTCTGGGTCCCGGTCTTCTCTTAACGTTTTCCTGTAATTTCCTGCCGACGTGTAGGCTGCCCCCCCCCCCCCCTTTTCTTCTAATGTGACCGCCAATGCAGGTCCAGAGTAGAACTGTCCTTCCATCACCAGAGGTAACTCTCCCAAACACATGCAACGTTCATTTGAGAAAATGGAAAGTCCAAAACAGTGTCACCTATTCTGATATTTAGGAGTACGAAAGGAAGAAACACTATCAGTCACACCAAGCTGTGTTACTCGTTAAGATTTTCTACTCATTAGTGATGAACAGGTATGATTTATAGCACAGAGCATGCCATCTGCGAGCATACACGTGCCAAATGCCCTGTCATGTACTCCTGTCATGTACTGCGGGTGGTCCTCCCGTGACATGGTCACAAATTTAAATGCTAGCAATGGAAGGGGGACACATCTGAAATGATTTGCTTGCTGCTGTAGGAGGGTGTAAACTGTGTGGGAGTGCACCAGCTTTTCAAGCTCATAAAAGATAGCAGGAGGTGCTCGCGCCACAGAAAGGAGGTGAAGACAGGCTGCCCGTATTATGCCTGAAGATCTTGAAGCACCACACAGGCTTTGCTTAGAAATTGCCACTACATGCGTACACAGGAGGAATAGCACTTTCCAGCAAAAGTAAGCCTTTCTTCCCTTCTTTCCTTGAAGCTCTCTGTTCACGACCTCCACTCTGTGTGGGCTGCAGATTGTAATACAGGCATCCTTGGGCTTAAATTTCTTGGCAGTGGTTGAGTTCCTTCTGCAACTTGTGTAGAGGGGACAATCATAAGAAGAAGTTTGGACCCATATCAAGCCAAATAGGGATTGAAAGTGACTGTGCAGCACCGGTACTAAGCTCTGTAGACATCAGCAATTTCATGCCAGAATACAGAGCTCCTGCACAGAGGATGCAGCACAGTAACAGCATAAGCTAGTGTTTGCTGTATGCTGTCTCATTCTTCTCTTTCAGCTTTATTCTATCCTTGCTTCTCCCACCCTTTTCTTCCTCTTCCATCGTCTGCTTTTTCTGCTTCCTCCTTTTTGATTCTCATCTTTTCCACATCCTCATAGCTATAACCACAGATGGTGGCTGGCAACATATCACGTCCAGAGACTCCACTCCTACATTCTCAGTTGCCAAGCCATGTGGCGAGAGTCGGGGATGGGTGCCACTGCCCCTCTCACCATGTCGAGTGGTTGGCTGAGAATGCAAGTTGCCCAACCAAGTGGCGAGTTCAAATCCGCAATGACACAAAGCTTTTATTTTTTTTTCTCCACTGAAGCTGATAGCGGTTACGGACACCCGAGGATACCAACGCTACCAATATTAGCCACTGCGCCGAGCCCGTAAGAGCTTACGCTGTAAAATGCCACGCGTGGGCAGGAGAACCTGTAGAGTGCAAGCCGCACACGCCTACGTACTACGTGTCAGGGATGAAGTAAAACAACCTTTCATGTAGAACTTTCGATCTTGCAGCTTTGTTAGGTTTGAATGCACAGTGAGACATGGGCACTTTCGATCTAACTTATCAGTCGCGATTGCCTCTATTCTGCAATTTGCGCGAATAGGCCCTTCACGATCATGAAACGCGGGCCCACGGGCTCGATCGCGATCGGAATTACATCGTGTGACGCCTGCATCGAGCACGGACAGTGGCCTCGCTGACAACGACCCTTCAACGAATACGTGCAATATCATCCAGAAGCGGGTTGTCGAACCCTCGTGCAAA
>JABSTT010002531.1:0-40430 GCA_013339685.2 Hyalomma asiaticum | reverse complement strand
ACCGGAGTAGCTCCGTTTCGTCTATTGTATGGAAGGAATCCCACGGGACCGCTTCTAATACTGCAGAGGATGTGGACGGGAGAAATGCCGGTGCCCGCAACATTGAGAGAAAGCCCCGCTAAGTATTTACAGCAACTTAAGGAGCAGCTCGAGACGGCCGCTAATATTGCTGAGCTAACTAGTGCAGCTCATCAGGAGAGTTACGCCAGTGCCTATAATCGCAGCACCAGGCTCAAAGCTTTTAACGTTGGCGACCAGGTTGTGGTTTTCGACAATGATCGGAATTGTAAGATGTCGCCTAAATGGCTAGGCCCATTCACAGTGGTTGGACGTGAGCGCGAACACTCTTACCGCGTTGAAACATCTGAGGGAAAGGTGAAAAGTGTCCACGCCAGCAACATTCGACCTTACTATACAAGGGTCAATCATATTGGGGTAGTCTTCGATGAGGACCATGATTTTGGGGAGGTGGAATATGCTCCACAACCAACCACTATAAAGCGGGAAGAGCTAGTGCTAACGAGCGAGAAGGTTGCTCACCTTGATGCTGACGCGCAGGCGGAAATACAGGCGGTGTTCCAAAGACATTGCACACTCTTTGACGGCACCCCGGGTATAGCGAAGGTAGACGAACATAGGATAGAATAGAACCGGGCCACCAGCCAGAAAGGTGTTTCCTGATCGGGTGCCGGAACTATTAAAGAAGGAAGTCAGCCGGCAAGTTGACGAACTTTGACTTGGAAGTTGATCTACCCCACGGAGAGTGAGTTTGCACACCCGGTGGTATGCGTCGGAAAAAGGATGGGACTATCCGCATGTGTGTGGACTACAGAGCGTTAAATGCCGTCACCAAAGCGGATGCGTTCCCTATGATGAATCCTCAGGAATTGATTTTCCGAGTAGGCAGAGCGCAGTTCATTACGGTAGTGGACCTTAGACGCGGGTACTGGCAGGTACCGATGGAAGAGAAGAGTCAGAAATTCACCGCGTTTGTAACGCACGAGGGTCAGTACGCATGGAAAGTGATGCCTTTCGGGCTAAAAAATTCCGCGGCAACCTTTCAAAGAATGGTGAATAAACTCTTGTCGCAACATCAAATGTATGCCACGGCATACCTTGATGATATTGCTATTTTTTCTAGCACTTGGGAGGAGCACTTAAAGCATCTCGACGTTATTCTTAATGTCTTAGAGAAGGCGGGACTGAAAGCCAGTCCGGAGAAGTATCAGATTGCGCGATCCCATATACATTACCTGGGGCATATTGTCGGTTCAGGGACACACGCACCAGACCCTGAAAAATAGCAGCGATTAAGAACCTGGTACCACCGCGCACCAAAAAGGAACTACGCAGCCTGTTAGGACTGTGCGGTTACTATCGCGAGTACGTCCGAGGATATGCAGAGGTGACGAGCCCGCTCACGCTGTTAACAAAGAAAGCGGTACCTAATAAGATACCCTGGCCGGAGGAAGCTCAGGCAGCATTTGAGATGCTCAAACAATCTTTGTGCGATGCCGTGGCGCTAAACACCCCAGAGCCACCTCAGCCCTACTGGCTTTTCACAGACGCCTCAGCTACGGCGGCGGGAGCATGTTTGGCGCAAATGTCAGCTGATGGGGAAGAGAGGCCTATCGCCTTTGCAAGCCACCGCTTCTCACCGACCCAGATGCGTTGGTCGACAATTGAGAGGGAAGCGTTCGCAATAATATGGGCTTTAAAGAAGTTTGACTACTGGCTTTTCGGTGCCATAGTAAACGTCGTTTCCGACCACAATCCGCTGTCGTACCTTACAACTTCTACTCCGCACGGGGCGAAATTGACAAGATGGGCGCTGGCTTTACAGCGATATCATGTCTCGGTACAACATCGGAAGGGTATATGTAACGGGAATGTGGATGCATTATCGAGGCTCCAGAATAGTTTTTGGAAGCCATCAGAATAACTGTGCCATGCCAACTGAGGGGGGAACGTGAATGTTCCTGCCCACTCGCTGCTGTATATTGTGGACTGTGTGATTGACAATCCAAGAAACAGACACTAGTGATCTTACTGCTTGAAGCAGCAATGGTGTGCTTGATCGTTTAGCATGTATTTGTTTTCGTTTCTTGTATTCTCCTGTCGTGTTGTCTCGCAATTGTGTTTGATGTTTGTGTATACTGTTGTATGCTTAGAAAGTCCAGTGACCTAATCGCGGCAGTGATTTATCGTACCACTGAGCGTAGAACAGCCCAGCGTACTCTTAAGGGGGGACGTGTTATGTTGCCGCTCATAAGGCGATCGTGCAGAAGGGACGGCGTAGCACCGTACGCTATACAAAGCTTCTTTCTCGGCTCTCTCTCTGCATGGTCTTTGACAGCAATTATCAATGGAAAGCAAACTGCTTACATTGAGCGGCTGGTCTCCCACGCTGGCCCCCAGGGGTTCCTGGTACGAGACCCTTCCCTTTCGCTGAACGTCGCTCGGGGGGGGGGGGGGGAGGGGGTCGCGGCTGCGCGACCGTACTTGTCCTCTCAGTGGCCGTTTCGGGGAAGAGCAGCTCGGACGCGTAGGAGGAGAATGCATGAAAAGTGCGCCGTCGCCTGAAGCGACAATGCGCTTGGCCCAACCAATTCTTTAACGACCAGCATGCGCTTTCGGCGCACCGACTGGAACGAAGGGGTGAGTCGCAGCAGTGCACGTTCCGAACTGCGGGAAAGGCGAAGACACGCTGTGTTTCTTGGAACGACAGGGTTCGACTGGATGAGCGTGGGAGATGGCCCGAATGCCGCAGGGCTGCTACGATACCGATATTTCGATTGTGAGAATATCTGAGATCGTGGGATAAGGAGAGGGAGAGCCATGATGGGAAAGAATGCCAAAAAGCCTGTTTAAACTGCAAAGACGCTGCTGTCGAGATTAGGCACAGCCCACTAGGGAGTGGCTTAATCTGAAGGTAAACAGATTGGATAACAGAAGGTTGAGGCGGACCAGCAGTGGCCACCTCCCCTTTTTCTTTGTTACCGTAAGGTACTAAAGACTGGACGGGATTCGTTTCCCTTCAGTCTAGGCTGTAATCACTTAACTGATCGATCAGTAAGACTCCGCACGATGCAACTTCTGTCTGGGCCGTAACCACTCGGTGGTCGAACAGTGAGACTAAGTTCGTTGTATGTAGTAACAGTGTTCTAGGCTCTAACTTAAGAAAAGTTAAGTAGAAGAGTAAGACGCTGTTGATGTTGTGGGGACCTGGTCCCGCGCAACGCCGTGTTTAGCGTGGAATGTCGCCGCATCCCCCTTTCCCGCCTGGACGGAGCGGGGGCCCACCCGCTTCGCCCATGTGGTTTTAACATAGGCTGCCATTGGGCAGCGAGAAATTCCCAGAATGTTTGCGCGTTCTGGCGTTTCTGGTTTTGGAGATGCCTCGGGAGAACTTGCTGGGTCCTGGAGAGGTGCGCACGTACTTTTGTGACCCTCCGGCCGACCGGGCCATCGGTCGGATGGCGTGCCTCTGCAGGCTCCGGCGACCACGGCGGCGACCTGCGACCGACGCCCATGTCTGTATGTTCTTCTTCTATTTTCCTTTTCTGAGGGCTCGCGGTCGCGGGTACGCTGGCCGGGGTTAGGCTCTCCTTCCTTGCATGGTTCTTTTTGTGTGTAATTGTGTGTTAGCGTGTTGTTCCTTGTTACTGTCCTTTGTGTTCGTGTGTGTTCGCGTTCTGTTAATCGTTATTGTCCTTTCGTTTATATTTAATTCGATCTTTATTCGGCCTTGTTATTGTTTGTATTATTTTAACGTGTTTATTAAATCACCATGCTGGGAGAGTTGCGCCTAATGTTCTCATCCTTCGCCGCGTGCGACGGTTCGTGCCTCGAGTCGGGCCGCGGGCCGAAGCGCGCGGCAGCGCGGCGAGGCACGGCTGAGATCGCGAGCGCGCGGACGCGACGACCTCATTCTCTGCTCGTTGAGTGCTCGAACCCACGACAGGGGGTTGCTAGCGGCGATGCCGCTGCTAGCAGTAGTAATTAGTAGAAGTAACCCCTACAATGTCTATGTTATCATCAGTGTGCTTCGGCAAGATGTACATATGACTGTAAATATTTGCTGCAATATACCTTCAAGTTCATTACTTCCAACCTGCCTCCTGCTTCATCGACGTCGATCATCTTCTTGACGGGACTTCAATCCACGTCAAGGAGAAAACGAACAAGAAAACACAACTGCGATATCAGGAATTGGGCATATGTGGCTATATATGGCACGTGCCCGTACGTGGCCGCATTTGTCCAAATCGTTATACAAACATATATGGCAACGAAAGACCAACACGAGGATTGCCATGTAAGACTCTGATGCAAATTGGGCAAATACGGCCCCTACAGACACGTACCGTATATAACCAGATATGTATATATGACAATTATGCATATCTGGCTATATATGGCACGTCTCCGTATTGGCTCTATTTCCCCAATTTCCATAATATTCTTACATGACATTCCTCGTGTTAGTCTTTCATTGCCATATATGTTTGTATAACGATTTGGACAAAGGCCGCCACGTACGGGCACGTGCCATATATAGCCACAAATGCCCAATTCCTGATGTCGCCATATATGTCGTTTTAGGGGCGGAGCTCCTTATGGCATCACCTGGGCGGTTCTCAGTTGTCGATGCACGCTGCGTAGCCAGTAGCGTCTCCCTTAGCATACAATAGATGGCGCTGTCCCATGGAGATGCATGCAAACTGCAGTTGGGTGGCGATACACTAGAGGGCGCTGTATGCATTCTGTTTCGTTATCTCCATTTCTCGTCTAGTTTCCTAGATGGCGCTGTCCCATAGAGATGTGTGCATCTTAAAAAAATTCCGAAAGTTGTGCACGAAGCACGGAATCGAACCAGGGACCCCTCGCTTCCGAACGCGCGGCGCTAGCCACTACGCCACGAAGCGCAGGTAGATACATGCACCACGATGACACTAAATACCCAACATTAACGAAAGACTGCGCGTTTCTAACGCGTTTGCGCTAGCACGTTACGGCCCGTGTAAGAATCTGGTGTAAGACGCTGTGGCCTCTCCGCCTTATATTCTCTCAGCAGTCATGTGATGGTGTCGGCAAATGCGGTGCGCGTTCCGGCCTGTGTAAGGGGCTGCGTAAGACGTCTTTACATGATGATCGATTGGGCGAATTACACGGAAGATTCAAGGTTTACCGATGATTCCCTCCGGAGCTTCGCCCACTCATCATCATTCACCCCGTGGATATGCTGCGGTTTTTTTGTAAGGGCCGTCAAAGAATTATAGGAAGGTTGAAGTAAACCGCTATCTTAACAGATAACAACGTTATTCCTAACGTTTCGGCTGGGAGACCAGCCTTCCTCAGAGGTTGAAGTCGAATTTGACTTTAAGCTCTGACGAAAGCTGGTTCCCCAGCCCAAACCTTAGGAATAATGTTCATCATCATCACCATCAGCCCATCTTATGCCCACTGCAGGACGAAGGCCTCTCCCAATGCTCTCCATCCTTTCCTGTCCTGTGCCAGCTGATTCCATTTGATGCCTGCGAATTTCTTTATTTCGTCACTTCATCTTACTCTCTGTCGTCCACGGCTGCCCTTACCCTCTACTGGTATCCATTCCGTCGTTCTAACTGTCCATCGGTTGTGTAGCCTTCTCATCACGTGACTTGCCCATGTCAATTTTTTTCTTCTTTCCTTCGACTATTATGTAAGCTACCCCTGTGTCATGTGCGCGCGAAAGTATGTGCTTGTGTTCCGTGCGTGAGGAGAAAAAGACGACGACTATGAAACTCTCGCACGCGCCAAGATGCGCGAGCGCGAGCGTGGTGGAGAAGGGCGAAGAGAGAGGAGACGCACTACAGCGTTCGACACAGTCGGGTGCCCGGGCCCGAGTGTCGAGATTCTTCCAGCGGTCCACGAGTTGAAGCTTCGGGCTTCACGTGGTCGCCTGTGTGCTCTTCACTTCACTTCTCCTGCTGCAAGACTGCTGTGGCTGCAGCAGCATTCATCAAGCCTCTGCGTTCTCGTGCACGCTAGGAGCCAGGCAACGCTACCTCGGCTCCCTCCAGTCGCCCGTCCCGCCAGACGGTGAGCCTGTGTCGGCAAAGGCTGTTCGACTGTTTGTAGGGACGCTGATAAGTTCCTTTCATTGCTTTATTCATCTGCTCTGCTCAGTGTGCATGTATGCGTGTTTATTGTGCGCGTCTTCTTCTGTGTATATAAAGTGTCATCTGGAACGCACAAGCAGCCTCGTCACTTCGATTGGAACGCTCGCGTTCCTAGCATAAAGATGTCTCCTTCGAACCTCACCTGACACCCTGTCTGTTCCCTAACCCACTCGGCTCTCTTCCCATCTCTTAGAGTAATGCCTATCATTTACCGTCTTAAGAAGCTCTTCACTACTCCCCCTAGAGTGGTGTATATAGGCGCCCAAAACACATCAGGGACTATGGTATACACCCTAAAACAGAGCTGCACAAGTCGGTTGCCGACCCTGCGGAAAAAACAGATGCATGGTGTGCAAACACATGCAAACTAGCACAATAACCAAAAGCACACACTGCAATTTTACACATTCAATCCGCCGCGACCGTAATTGCGACTCACCAAACGTGTCTACCTGTTGGAGTGTGGGGTCTGCTCTAAGCAGTACATCGGACAAACCGCTACGCCTTTCCGAATCAGGTTCAACAACAACCGATCACATGTGAAGACACAACCAAACCTCCCTCTCTCCAGGCATATTGGATCGGAAGGTCACAGTTTTGATTCAATTCGGGTAACACTGCTGCAAAGGAACTTCCGCTTTCCCGGGGAGCGCGAGCAGCGAGAGTCATATCTAATTCATAAATTCGGCACACTGGAAAATAGAATAAATGAATGTCCGGGCGCTCTTCCTATTGTGCGTAGATTAAAGCGAGAATAACACCAAGGGATACTTAACATCAAATTAACCAATAACCGACATGAAAACAGTGCTGCTTTATGTTAGAGCCGGCGCTTTCGATGATCGTACCTGTTGTCCTTGTCAACTAGAAATATGTGGCGCTTTGCATAAGTTCTTCCGTCTTTTTCGCTCATTTTTCAACTACTGCATTTTCCTTATAATCGCTTATTCAAATATTTTTGTTCTTCGCTCACATATCGCCCCCTTTTATTGATAACACCTTTCATATCACAAAGCATCGGCCCCTGACGCATGTACTCCGAAAGATACCTATGGATTCTTTACTAGTCTCACTCCTTCATTTTTTTCTTTTTCCCTTTTTTCTTTCTTGTGGCGCCCGTTACCGTCCCCGCCGCCACTTACCCCCCCCCCCCCTTTCTCTTCTTGCGGCCGCTTTCCACCGCGGCGGCATTCTTAACCACTACGCTCCCCAAAACGAGCAACCACTTAAAGCCATGTTCGTCGTTGGACGTGTCGTTAGGCTGACAATGGCTTTCCCAGGATCGTCTCGATGCAGTAGGCCGAACGGCCACTCCTTGTTTTCGTTTTATTTATTTATTTTTTTCAGTACCACCGTGGAGCCGACCACGTGCCCATCACCTCTGCCCTTTCTGCCAGTTCCTCAAAATTGCCGCCGTAGGCGCATTGTGAGAAAATATGTTGGTGCCCCTCTGCCCCCTCCCATCTTTTCTTACTCACTCAGTAAATAGTTTCCGTCCTTTCTGCTATGCCTATATAAACTAACAAGAGAAAACGAAATATTGTCGTGAGAAAGGTCAGGCTCTGACCGAAACGTCGACAAATAAATGAAACATTGCTGAAGTGCTACGTCTCATATTTATATTCATGCGGCAGCCGAAGCTATCTACTTCGCCAAACTATATATATATATATATATATATATAGATATATATATATATATATATATATATATATATATATATATATATATATATATATATATATATTGTTACGGAATACAGTGACTGCCTTTGGGGCATGGGCTCAGGAGAGAGCTATATGGAAGAGGTGCGAGGCAGTTGAAGAAGTCAAATGGTGGAGTCGGAAGCAATGTCCATAGCATTCACTTCTTTTTTATATATATATAATTATATACCTTCAGTCATCGCAGAAAACTATTCGTTTAACCTAAATTTGATTATCAAATTTGTATTACAATTTTTGTATTTTTTATTAGTTCTCTTCCATACAAATCTCTTTTCCGGTTCATGGCCGATCCCCCAGAGTGGGTTGCGCCAAGGTACCCAAGGACCAACCAACCAACCAACCAGTTCGACGTGCGTCGATCGGCGTTCGTGCTTGCCACGTCGAGATTTCGCTGGGAGTTCGACCAGTGAGGGTATTTGGTTAAGAGTTGGGCGGATTTTCTTTCTATTCTTTGTTAGGCAGATTCTAACCGTAATTTACTGTTTTCACTTCAGGCAGTGTGACTAATGTCAAATAGCTCGCCAGGGGACAGGCCGAGGCGGCCTTCGCCTTGGTCAGCCTCACTTCCCGCTGATGAGATGCCTCTCGAAGCCTTTTTTCGCAGTGGCGTCAGCAGTATTCCTGTTGCGCTAGTGCCCCTGCATGGAGGAAGCATCCGGCTTACCAACCCGAAAGCGGTACAGACGCAACTTCAGGCGGCCACGCAATATTACATCCACATTACTGATGTTCGGCAGTTCGGCAAAGGTGGGATTGTCTGCAGATCGCCGGACGAGGCTTGTGTGTATGACCTTTTAAAGTGCACGCCATTCGGACCGTTGCAAGTAAGTGCATTCATCCCACCGCATCTTGCCTGCACCAAGGGTATTGTTCGGGGGGTCGACGCTACACTCAGTCCAGAAGAAACACTCGATAAGTTATCGGCAGCCGGAGTGAATTCTGTTTATAGGTGTAACAGGTTGGTCGATAACACGCGCGTCCCAACAGAGTCAATGATTGCCACGTTTGCGGGTACGTCATGCCCTTCTGAGATAAAGGTGTGGCCTTTTATTTTTAGAGTGGACCTTCTCTCCTCGCGCCCATTACAATGTCGCAACTGCTGGCGCTTCGGCCACAGCCTAGGAGGATGCAAATCTGGCATACGTTGCTGCGTTTGTGGCGACAGTCATTCGTCTAGGGATTGTTCCGCTGAGTCGGAGAAGTGTTGCCTGTGCGGGGGAGGCCATAAGGCTGACTACCCTACGTGTTCAGCTAGAACACAGGAAGTACAGGTATTAGAAATCATGGACAAAAGGCGTTGCTCGCGCAGAGAGGCTATTTCCGCGGTAAGAGAGAGAGAGCACGGCTATGCTAGTGTTACGGCACGGTACCAAGCGTTCGTTGACGCAAAAATGTCTCAGATGATTGCAGAAGCGATAGAAAAATCAATGGCTAAGATGATGGAACGTGTTATAGAAAGCGTGGCCGAAAGTTTGGGCGGGCTCATAGCGTCTCAATTGGGAATAATGTTACAGGCAGGTACTGCGCAACCAGCGGGTTATAGCCTAATTGCAACTATACTTACTACCCCAGAAGGGAGTGACACTGCGACGACCTCATGCAAAAGGAGGTCCGCACGTCTAGTTCTGGCTTGTCAAGGAAAACCGGTAGCTGCTTGGACAATGCAGATAGACAGGAATCTACGAGTATGGACATTGACGCACGTGCGCAGAAAAGAAGGGCTTCTACCATGAATCCTTCCAATATCCCTTCAATCGTAAAATCGAAGAAAGGTCTCCAACACAAATCAGCCAAGATTTTGGAAGAGGGAGTAGCTTCTACGTTGTTATCGTCATCCTAGGGTAGATGAAAGTGTTACAGTGGAACTGCAGATCCATTTTCGCTGCTTCTACTGATTTAAATGTTTTAATTTCTAAAGTTGAACCGGATTTAGTTTTGCTACAAGAAACTTGGTTATCTCCTGATAAAGGCTTTAATTTACCTAACATTAGATCATTTCGCTTAGATCGCCAGTCGAGAGGTGGCGGTTTGCTCACATTTGTTTCGAGAAGGTTTTGTCACAAAGCGAAAATTTCGTATCAGTTAATGTCTGGTGATGGCGAAATTCTTTTGGCGTTGAAATAAGTCTTCCGGGAGGTCAGACATTTCAGTGGTTAATGCTTATTTTCCTTTGAGTGTATTGGATACGCGGCCTCTAGATGCAGCTATTCTAAATTGCGGAATTAAGATGGTATTAGCTGGCGACTTTAACTCGCATCATATATCATGGGGATTTAAAACGGATCAGTGTGGAAAACGCCTATGGGAGTGGGCTACAAAAAATAATTTTGTTTGTCATAATTCTGGATGCTTAACATTCCTTCGAGGGCAGTTGAGATCTGTATTAGACCTTACATTTTCGGGCCCAGGTCTCTCTTTATTATCATGGGAGAATGTTGATGTGGGTACAAGCAGTGATTACGTTCCGGTCCTATTTGAGATAGTATGTCCAAGGTACGCGGTGAATGATAAAAATCAATATCTGATTGATTATAGTAAATGTAAAAATTACCTGCGCGCTGAGTTTGCATCAGTGGAGGGACAACAACGTAATACAGATAATATTTGTATGACCTTGGACACTTATCGAAAGAAATCAGCCTTTGAAATAAACCGAAACAAGGACTCCGCGGCTCAGATTTGGTGGAATGACGAGTGCTCGAGAGACTACAAGAGACGGAAAGCCGCATGGAAACAACTTGTGCACAATCAGTGTCCCCAAAACTGGAAAAATTATAAGTTTATTACTGGAACGTTCAAACGAACAGTTGCAAGAGCGAAACATGAGTATAATGTTGGCCATTTTCATTTTCTTTCAGAGTCACGTAACAGGAGCGCTCTATTTCGCTTTTTACGAACAGTGAAAATAATCCCACGACCGTTAAACATAGATTCAACCGTGCTTACAAAACAGGAAATAGCAGACTTCTTAAACACAATTGCCACACGATTGGAGACAAGATTCTCGTCGTGTCTCCCCATAACTTTGTTGAGGCAGAGACGTACGGACGATTTTGAAAATGTAACGCTGGAGGAATTAGCTGCTATGATGTCAGGATTACCAGCAGCAGCCCCAGGTCCTGACGAACTCACCACGAAGATGCTAAAACTTTTCTTTGAGGTCGCTCCAAAAGTATTGCTGGAAGCTATTAATTATTCCTTATCAAAAGCATGGATGTTTAGCACGAGGAAAACTGCTAAGGTTATACCATTAATTAAAGATAAAAGCAGGGGTACACTCTTGACAACATTCGACCTATTTCTCTAACATCTAACTTTGTAAAATTGATTGAGAGGGTACTACCTGCACGAATGACAAAATATGTAGCTGAGAAAGAAATTTTGAGTCCCTGCCAAATTGGTTTCCGACCAGGGATGTCAATATGGTGTGCTCATGTTGATTTGGAAAGTAGAATCAAACTGGCACGGCGTCAAAATCAATTTGCAGCACTGGTTACGCTAGATATCTCAAAAGCTTATGATAGCGTAGAATACCCGATCCTAATAGAAAGGGTGAAAGACGTAGGCTTACCTGATTACTTTACTGCGTGGATAACAGAGTTCTTGCTAGACAGGGAGTTTTACTGCGTACAAAGTTGGATTTCAACGGGTAAATTTAGACAGACGCGTGGTGTTACTCAAGGCTCAGTTTTATCTCCGCTTTTATTTAATATTTTACTCAGCTCCATTCCTTGTCATCAGAACGTAACTACGTACGTTTACGCTGATGACATTGCTTTCTCTGCATCGGCGAACAGTATCCAGTCACTGTACGAGCAATTGCAAGGGCATCTAGACTCATTGAAACATTGGCTAGACAGCATTTGTTGGACACTTAATGTGCAGAAGTGCGCAGTCCTGGTATTTCCTCTGCAAGACCCGATCAATATTTCGCTATCGTTCCAAAATACAAACATTCCCCAAGTCGAGAAAGTTAAATATCTTGGAATTACTTATGATGGAAAGCTGACTTGGCGTCTTCATATTGAAAAAACAGCAACAAAAGCAGCTCGAGCCATGGGGATTCTGAAAAGGGTCAGTAATTTTCAGTGGGGAATGCACAGAGACTCTCTGATAATTATTTACTGTACTTATGTCCGCCCTATACTGGAGTTTGGATGCGCCTTATTTTCCGGTGCTCCGGTTTGGAAGCTACGTCCGCTAGTGTTGCTGGAAAAGGAGGCGCTCCGCTTGTGCCTTGGGCTACCGAAGTTTGTAGCTAATGCAGTCTTATATAAGGAATCACGAATTCCTTCTCTTGAAACCAGATTTAAAATTTTAATGGTCCAAACTTTCTTCAGGATATATGAATCTACACTAAGACGAGACCAATATATATTTATTAGGCAACCAGATTTATTTTTTCGTGTTTCTTGGCCCCGAAGCTGCGTACCACAGGTGGTTGTCACACAAAAACTGCTAGACCCGCTAAAGATAGTGCTCACACACATAGCCATAAGTGATAACAGTTCTAATTCATTGGAAATTTCATTTGACAACATATTCCCCAATAATGCCAAGCAACTTCCATGGCGTATCCTCAATGGACTGCTACAGGATCACTTGAGTCAAATAGGCACTGAAGTTATCATGCAACGGATGCTTCGCAGAGCGAGGAAAAGGCAGGAGTAGGAATTTTTTCCTCGGAACTAGACTGGAGTTTCTCTGTTAGACTGCCGGATTACACACCAGTATTTGTGGCAGAATTCTTGGCGTCTATATTGGCTTTGCGTAAGCTTCACTCCTCGATGACTACCGCGGTAATAGTTAGACTCGTTGGCAATGTGTACTTCATTAACTACTCCAGGTGAATCGCACATTCTGAACTTTGCGCACTTTGGTTCCTATTCATTTGCAAAAAGTACGGTTAGTTTGGGTGCCTGGTCACAGAGGATTGGTCATAAACGAATTGGCAGACGCATTGGCTAAGGCTTCTATTGCAGGACCTGTTCTTTCTCTCGTTCCAAATACGGCGTTTGTTACCGCAGCCAGATTCCGAAAGTACGCCTTATTGATGTAGACACCATGCCCTGCATCCTCACCTGATTACACACTTACAATACCCTTGGAGCAGGTCATTTTGTCAAACAAGGAAAATCGAAACAATATTGACGAGGTTGCGATGTAGAATCCCGACGTTGAATTTCTACATGCACCGAGCTGGTCTGGCGGTCTCTCCTTTATGCGCTTTTTGCAACGAGCCAGAGACAATTGAACACTTTTTGTTGGAATGCAGGCGCTTTACGCACCTGAGGAAAGGTACTACAGAGATGGCATTGCGAAACCTAGGCATTCCATTATCAAGCACTGTTCTTCTTTCATTCGGGTCTTCCGTGGTGGGACACATGAACAGGAATATATGCCTTGCTCTGCAGAAGTTCAATACGGATTCCAATCGATTTGCTTGTTCGGTTATTAAATCCTAATTACTTATTGCAATATTCTCTATACCATTGATTGATTGACTACATTTGTAATATTCAAATTCAACATCAAAGGACGACTAAATCTTTCAGGGAGTATAACTTAGTAAATTAAACTGAAATCCGCCTAAGTGGGTAGATGCCAAAATTGGGTAATCCCCCCAAGTGGGTAGATGACAAAATTGAAGGATCATCATCATAATCATCATCATCAATGTCTCTTGATAAATGGGTGTTTGTTGTGTATTTTAGTGGTGTGTGACTTGTGTCCGTCAGATCTGGTGGCAGCGGTGGGATCCAGGGACATGGAATGCCCCAACGATGACCTGGAAGGGGTGAGCGCTGCTCTTCAGAATTTTGGAAGCCTACGACCGCAAGTGGGAGGCAATGATACAAGGAATGACAGCTAACCTACCAAGCGAACAGAGTCCTTCCACTACAGCAGGGTCCAAAGTTGCCGAGACGTCTCATGTCCAAGTATGTGAGGAACACGTTCATGAATGCAACGAGCTTGCAGGAAAAGAGTACTGGTGCGAGGAGTTTGCAGGCTTGCAAGACATGTGGGACGAGCTTCGGGAAAGAAAGGATGAGTATGAGGAGCATGTTGGCAAAGAGGGCGTATTTAACGAGTCTGCGGGGGGAAAGCACGAACGGATTCAGGATTCTGCGGACAGGTGTGGTTTAGGTGCCTTCTTACACATGCCATGACCATGGTGCCGGAAGAACAAAAAGAAACGCAAAGTAGATCGTTGCTTTAGGTGACTCGTCGCAGCTGGCATCCCCCATCAGGAGTGCACAACAAGACACCTTTACAGAAACTCATTGCGCTTTAGCACGACGTCGGCGAAAGTCAAGGAGAAGTTACAAACCAGAAATCAACCTATGCGCAAGAGCCACAATGGATACTAAAAACAGCGAGCACCATGCCACCGCTATGATCGACACCACGATGGTAGCACCTAGTGATCAAATAGGGTGAACCACAGACGTGAACACGGTGCGACACATGGGCCTCGACCATTGCATTGTCAAGCGGGAACATAAGCAACAAGTTCTGCCAGAGGGAGAAATACTCAAGGAGAAACCGCTAACCAAAGACAAGAGTCTTCATGGTGAGGTTCTGACCCTGAACTGCGGCGTTACGGATGCAGCGCCATCTACTTTCCGCACTTCATTGCTCAAGGTCCAAGAAACCGCGAATGAAGGTGAATTGTGATTTAATAGAATGAAGAAAGCAATGGGGCGTGCCAGATTTGTGCATAAGGAAAATCAAAGTGCAATAATGGTGAATCGAGGATAAATTAAGCGAATCAAGAAGGTAATTAAGATGACAAAGCGAATCTTTATGAGGGTGTATAATGGTGTTAGCCGTCAAGTACTCTAAGCGTACGATAAGCGACAGTGTGACTTTCTTTTTCCGTTCCCGAAAACACACACACACATATATGCGCACACGAGCTGCAATGTCAGTTATTCCCCGACAGTCTACAAATGTCGACAAATCGCATAGGCAATTCGTTTGTCTCCGGTAATTAGAAGGCGGGGTATGTTAATTGACGGTTCAGATGTGGCGCCGTTGTAGGCTCGTGGACAAAATGCAGCAATGATGGGAGCACCGCCATTGCGGCTGCATTTCTATGAGATCGAATTGCAAGGACTCCGATGCACATAGATTTCACTGTGTGTTAAAGAAACACCACCTTAGGGAGTAAAAATTATTCCAAGACCCGCCCATCTGGTGTACCCCATAATCATGGTTTCGACGCGTAACACGTTATCAGAGATTATCATCACTGTCCCGGGGCAATTCCATTTCAACGCCACGAAAGTGAGCGAGATCTGCGTTGTAGTACGTAATGTACGGAATTTTTTTTTCAGTGTGCCTGTAAGTAATCGGTATTGCAAAAGTATCTCGTGTGCACAATGGTCCATAAAAACAAGAGCAAATGGTTCGCATGTTGCTTCTAGCTAAAACCGACCTCTTATGCTATACGGGCGCTCAGAAGAAAGGTGAAGGTTGTAAAAAAAGAAGGAAAAGAAAGACCACCTGTATCGTTACTGGACTGCAAGTATACGGCACCGTACGAGCAATTCGAGCGACGCTTACCTTCGACGATGGGACGAGCGACGAGGTGACTTCTGTCGTGACGCACGGCGTTATGAAGTTTGCTACTGTCGGCCACGACCCAGAGCAACGGCGGAGCAAACAAAACAAAACAAAATCCACGCGCACTCGTCGCAAACCTCGAAAAGTGGGAAACCAAAGAGTACGCGAAACCTGGTTCGCTTCCGTGACGGCTGCGACCGGGCTGCCTCAGTCGGACTTCGAGTGGCTTCTCTCTCGCGATAGAGGAAGGAGCGTCACTGGGCCCGGCCGAGATGGGGAAGACTTGGGGGTGCGCCTACATTCGAGACGAACGAGCAGCGCCACGGACCAGCGGAGTCCCCTAGGCACTCGCCGTTTCTAGCTCCTTCTGACTTCTATCGTCGTGCACCATTGCAGAGAAAAATAATAGGAGCGAGAGGGTTAAATGGGACGATGCAGAGCACATGCATTTGAATGCACCGATTCGAAATTTCAGCAGTACCTCGCGGCGGCTTGTCGTGGTTGACTGTTGACGCAAAACGCGCTGGTTCACTACTGGTTGCAAGGGTCGCATTTGCGATGAAGGCGGACATGCCAGAGGCCCGGATACTGTCCATTATCAGCCTGCGTCAAAGAGGCCCAGGAGATCAATATTTCCGGAGCCCTCCATCACGGCGCTCTTCTCCTTTCTATCACTTTCGCTTCCTTTCTCTTACACTTCCACGGACGCTGAGCCGCGCTCCGGACAAGCGCTGCAGAAAATAGCGTCATTTCCACAAACGATCCACCATCATCAAACAGCTGTAGCAGTTTGTCTGCGCGTCGAAGAGAAAGAAGGAATAAACATTTTTACCTGTAGTCAAATGCCTTCCGATTGTTCATAAATAAGTCACCGGATGAGTAAACTGCTTGTCCCATTTTACTCGGACCAAGATTTAAAAAAAAGTACAAAAAAGACATGAGCTACTAAATAACATCAACTGCGTATTAGTTACTGTAGCGCGTACCTATGCGTAGTACATTTTTCACTAGTAAATCTAAATTAATTTTAAATGGTCAACTTTTTAATCACTGCTTATATCGGTAACGTGTAGAGATAGAGAGAGATTAGAGGGAGAGAGCGGACAAATAAGAGAAAGGCAGGGACGTTAGATGGCATGAAATCAATCGGCTAGTTACCCTGTACTGGAAGAAGGGAGAAGCGAAATAAAGGCGCAAGAAAAAGCGGTGATGAGAAAAAGAAGCAGAAAGGAGAAAGAATGATAAAGCGTAAGAATACCTCAAAATGGAACGAATATTATAATCTTTACAAGGCTACTTTCACGTAAAAAACTCAACAAAGCATTGACCGACTTGCCGCTGATATTAAATTACAAAGTTGCAAGGCAAACTAGAAGAGAAGCTCAGGGAAAGATGGATGCTTGGATCGATGAAAAGATCGCAAAACACGATTTAGAACAGGGAACGTCACAGGGAATGTCGCAGCGTCACTGGTCGGTCGTCGGTGGAGTTCGA
The DNA here is from genome assembly GCA_013339685.2 of Hyalomma asiaticum. Lineage (NCBI taxonomy): Eukaryota > Metazoa > Arthropoda > Arachnida > Ixodida > Ixodidae > Hyalomma > Hyalomma asiaticum. The sequence goes on along the minus strand of JABSTT010002531.1, from coordinate 23,476 downwards.
ATGCACGAAAAACATACTTCCATTAAAGGTGGCGTCCAAAGACGCTAAATTTCTCACTCTTCAAGGGAAAGCTTAAGCGACCTCCAACATTTTATTCTGCGTTGATATATACATATGAAGGCGATATATATCGTCTATAGTGGACACAATGCGCTTCCTATAATGCAGGTTTACACGGAAATATGCGCCAGGGTATTAGGACGGTGAAGGACCGAGAAGAAGACGTCTTACAGTAATTTTTTTAATTAGAACTTCTTCCTTTCCTTTTATTATTTTTTTTAGATTTCGGCCTTGGGCTTTCAATTTTCCCGTTCTCTATACCATTACCTGTAGTGTGGCCAATCCCCCTCGTGGGTATATGCCAATTATAGAGGCCACAACAGCAACATGAACGTAAGTCTGTTTTGAAATCATTCGTGTCTCATTTCTAATTCCTTTTGTAAGGCGACTCTACACAAAGTGTGTCTCTCGAGCAGCCATGGTGGTCTCGGAGCTGATGACAACATGACAACACGCAATTGTAGCGGTACTTATAAATCAGTGCACAATGACAAGTCAGAGCCGGCGCTACGAATTTCGTGCCCGTGCTAGCGATGTTTTAGGTATCGAGCAACCGCTCATTTGTTTCACAACCTTCAGTGTTTTATTGTTAGATGCTGAACTGCTGTTAAATCAATAGGCGTGTCGTCTTGATGACTAAAGGCAAGGATGTACAACCGATGTTTAATTTTTTTGACGACAACATAGGTTAGGTTCTGTATGCGACTCTCCTTTGCTAATTAGGAAAGAGCTAGCGTCTGGGGTATCATGTAATTACTGTACCTCTAACGACTCTACATTAACATTCAGTAAACGAAGTTTTTGAGGCGACAGTTGCATACACAGAGAAAAGAAGGCGAAAATAACTTGTCTTCCAGGAGCCTTCAAGGTGCAAGAAGGTTTATCGAAAAAAAAAAAAAAAAGCTGACGACAGCCCATTCCTAGCACAAGGCTACAAGCGAAGCCCATGCGTATTTTTGGGAACTAAAGTGGCCTAGTTGACGAAAGAGTTATCCCGACCCGGATGTATCTGTTTGTTCGCTAGGAAATTTTTCTAATTTTAAGACACGCATTTCCTCTGTAGAATGTCGGTCGTACATACCTGTCGACGACAGATCTTTCCCACCAGAAACGTAGAAAGGCTTACATTGCAAAACGACAACAAAGGGCACAATTCAGCGGTGCATCATGATCCACTAGGCGCACCCGTGTCAGAATGACTATATGGTAATGTACCACGTGCTGTTTGGCCACAGTGTTCTTGCTAACGACAGCGACAGACATTTTGACATTACTAAGCCACTGGAACGTCCATATATAGCCTGATTCACAAAAAAACAGATATTTCTGCAAGCTTTTTGTAAGTCACCATAAAGGATAGTTAGGATGGTGCTTATTAGACAGAGGCGCAGGACGTTCTTGTACATAAGAAGGCTTTATTTTTTGGCCTTCTTGGTTATGCATGAAGTAAGAGTATATAATATAAAGGTTGTATTTGTTGGTTTCTTTCTTTGCTTGTTTATTAATACTGTTAACCCTAGAAGGGTCGCTACAGAAATTGATCAACAATATCAGATGCAGTTGAAATGAAACGTACACGCGACATAAATATGAACATGGTCTCAAGGGCACTGCTTACTTCAGAGCTACGCAAAGAGTAAAAGGAGAAAAATAAAACAAAAAGCGCAAATGCACTAATCGCGACCATAGCGTGACGTTAATGGTTAGTGTTTGGAAACGCCGAATGACCCGAATAGGCAAGAGTATGGGGCTCATTTAAGAATGCAGTAATGGAGGGAGAGGAAACCCGTGAATCGGGCAGCATGTTCCATTCATCAATTACTCGTGGAAAATAGCTATACTTAAAGGAGTCGATTCGCGTCAATGGAGGTGTTCAATATACATAATATGCGGGTGCCTGAAACGTGGGCTCGGTGATAACCTGAAAAAGTCGGACCCGTTAGTCCTAAGCTTGTGAATGACAATAAGGAAAAGGAATTTTAATCTTTCCACTGCTGTCCTTAACTCAAAAGCAGGAAGATTTGCATTTCGGCAGAGTTCAGTGGGGGAGTGACGGCGACGATATTTGTTAACGATAAATCTAGCTGCTAGACCTTGGACTCGATCCAATTTTGTCCATCCAATTTGCGTGTCGTGTGTTGAAGCTGTGCCATCAGTATAATCCTAATGGTGTTCAGTTTCGATGACAATGGGTTTTCCGGCCGCGCGCGCAAATGCAGGAATTCTTCCCATTTCATTGAAAAGCGGCCGCCGCAATTACTCGCGCGTCATACGAGAATTAAGCTGGTGCCGTGGGCAGGCAGACATAAGCGGGCAGGGTTTGCAAGCGTGAGGGCATAAACGAAAACTTTGCGGATTACGGGGGTGAGGAAAACGGTCGTGGACAAGCGAGTGGAATTCGTGTGCTGGTAGGCTGAAGATACGAAGGATTAACTGGAATTTACCGGACGATGAAGCAGTGGTGTATTACGCGTCCGTTCATTTTAAGGGGGACAGAAATACCGGAAAGTGGTAAGTTAGCTTGACATTTCGCTACCGTAATGAATAAAGCCTGCAAAGGAGAGTCTCTCGGTTGATGATAGGTGACGATATAGACTGCAGCATTTACATGTGGCAATGGAGCGACATTTATATTCCTTAATTCCTAACCTATGAACAGAGAATTATGCGTGGTCGTTACTGAATAGATGGGCATGGATTAACAAATAAATTATGAGCGCGAAAACGTGCACGGCACACACTAGGGATACAACTGCTTTATTCTTCACAGCATCGTCATGTATATGTGTAATATAATGCGCATGCACATTTTTATTTCGCGCCACGTGCCTTCTGAGCTGACAAAACAAAAAAGAGCCATTTGTAATGTTCTTCCAGGAATCGATACTCTTGATTGCAGACTGATAGACGGTTGACTAACGCAACTGTCATCCCCATTTTTTATATATGGTATGCCTCCAGCATTAAGCGGGTCTGTTCACTGCGAGCCTTTCCCAGAATCCTTCCCATCTGAAACAATGCCTCACACCCACAGGAGCTTGCATGATCAGCCATATGCGTCCGTTCTTCCTTCTCAATGTTTAATTCGTGTTCTCTAAACCGAACGTTCACGCACCTTGCGGTTTGGCCGATGTAGCTTCTTTTGCAGGATAGCGGTATCTCGTACACCACTGCGCTGGCGCATTTGACGTAGGCCAAGATTGATGAGTGCTGCCTTTTGCAGCCTCGTCCTGTTTCTCCTGCTGCAGTTATGCGAGGAAAAAGAGGGGCAAGTTTGTTGGGGGCCGAAAAAACGACGGCCAACGCCGTGCCTTTTCGCTACCTTCTTCAGGATGTGCGATACCTTGTGTACGTATGGCACGGCTTCCACCACACGCCTTTTTTCCGCGTGATCGCCGATGTCCTTGCTTGTTCCTCGTTTGACTTTCTCTAGGAGGCTTTCAGCAACAGCTGCTACCACTGAGGATGGAAAGCCTACCACAACAAATTTTCTTACCTGCGCATTGAAGCTCTCCTGCATCGTGTGGTGGCACGATTTCAGAATTGCAGAGTCAAGGTACAGAGACACAATAGCTCTTTATACTGTCTTCGAGTGACACGACTCAAACGGCAAAATGCCTTTCTTAGCCCGCGGTTTATATTACCAGCAAACATGGTCATTGGAAAAATATCTAAAAATTCAAGTGAATCCTGCATCGGAAGTTCATGTGTAAAGGTTAGTCCCCTCCCATGCAGGCTAAAATGCTCTAAAATCTCGTCAACAAGGACCCCATAAAAACGCTGCGCCTGCTGCTTTAAGAGTACAAAAAAATCGTCCACAAATCTAAAAACTCGTGAAGCCTTCTCAACATACTTAAAAACCTGCACTTGTGCGCGGTCAACCTGGAACAAGAAAATATCGCACAGAATTGGCGCTAAACAGGACCCAAAGCACATCCCCTCCCTCTGCAAAAAACCCTCGTCAAACGATATAAAATTTGATCGTAAATAAGTTTCTAATAAAGTAAAAAAATTATCCGAACTATCTGAAAATTATCTGATGCCCGCCGTGTTCTGGAAGGAGGCCTCCAGATTTTCGCCTAAACATGCCTTTACATAGGATAGCAGTTCATGCTGGGGTACAGAGTAAAAAAAAAAAAGAACATCCGGGACATCAACGAGAAGGGCATACCCAAGTTTTGGTTTATCTTTTAGTAACCGAACAAGTTCATCAGATCTGCGAACAAATGAAAGGATCGCTAAGCTTCAGCTGTTTCAAATGGTTTAACAAAAACGTACTAACACAGTGCTGCCATGAGCACTTTTCACTAACTATCGACCTGAAAGGAACATTATCTTTGTGAGTTTCTGCCAAGAAAAATACTTGCAAAGCATTTACATGACATTTGCTGATGTTTTTAGCCAGTCGAGTAAGGTTAAGTTCTTTGCACAAAGGGTGAACATCTTGCTTAAAGCGTGGTGCTTCTACCTTGACTTCTTTAAAGTTCTTCTGAACTGCTTGTAGGGCTTTTTCTTTGGGACTCGGCGTTGGTAAGGAGGACGAAGCCGCCCTCCTTGTCTGCTTGTAACAAAGACAAGCTGTTCTAGCGGATAACTTTACCGATTGGTAGGCTCCTTTGTGATCTGTGGTGAAAGCCTGCGTTGACTAGGCTGTCAACCCCTGAAGAAGGCAACTTTCGCTGTATTCCGCCCCTGCTGTGCAGGCTAATCTTCTATTAATTGCCAGAGCCTCATGTGCCTGCACATCAGGAATTCTCACTCCATAGAGTAAGTGCAAGCCACCATATTTGCTGTCTTTCTTCTTCTTGCTCCAGTCAATTAAAGTAGGCTCCCAAGCAAACCCTGCCACGCTGTTTTCCTCATTCTTACTTCCAACTACCGCATGCGCTGAAGCTTTTGGACGGCAGTCGATGGGTGTTCGCTGGTGTAGACAGGGACGCGTAACAAGTCCTGAAAAAATCGCACTCGGCACCACAGTTGTTCGTTTAACACATTCGCCTAACATGTCCCCATGAAGGCCACATTGCCAAAGAGGAACGTCAGCTTACTTGGTATAATGCTATTCCGGATGCAGTAGACCTACAACCTAGAGCGGCACATTGCTGCGATGATGCGGGTGACGAACAGGTCGATGCTGCGAAGTGAACTTGAGCACATAAAAGATAGGGCCGACGTAGAAGAAATATGACTTAAAAGAACATGTTATATGACATATATACTTGACGACGCTGTGAAAAATAAACCAGTTGTAAGTAGCGCCTGTCCTGTGCCCTTCCCCCCTAGTGTGTTCCGTGTACGCTTTCGCGCTCATATTTCTTAATCATGCACCAACTATGGCCTCGACATGTTCTTTTAAGTCATGAACAAGGATGTGGTATCAATTAAATAGAACTCCGTGCTACATTAAAAGAAAAGATGAATTATTGATTGCATACTCTATCATCCACGAATAACCTAAGTGTGAAGAAACTGTAGCAATAATAACGGACACAGAACGTTTGTGTATAATAAATATGAAGTGGCGCGAGCCATACGTAGAGGAGTAATGGCGATAGTGCTAACTCTCCCAAGTGCAATTATTACGTGCTCAAACTCGGAGGACATCTCCGGGCTCTAATTTAGAAGCCACGTACATCGGAACTTGCAGCCCATGCACGGCAGAAGATGAGTGGAAATCCTGGTGTTAGACATCTTCTCCATATTATAAATTCGCTCGGGTGTCTAGATGGGTAACTCAAGGGTAAAGTTGATTGTACATGCTTTTGCGTGACTGACAAAAAATACAGAAAAAGAGGTTTGATCAATTATGCAGTTAGAAAGGTAAGAGCAAAATGAGTTTGGAGAAACGCTGAGAAACGTGGACGAAAAAAAAGCAACCGACTAGAGTACACGTACATCCATACCTCTAGATGAAATAACACTATGAACTTGTCTCTGCTATCATTATTTCTTTTGGGTATTACATTAGGCATACACACGCACACACACACACACACACACACATTGCATCGCAAGCTTGAAAAAGGCCGGTCTCGTGGCCGAAACGTCGAAGTAAATGTTTGTCAATGTGATCCTTTGATATATATATATATATATATATATATATATATATATATATATATATATATATATATATATATATATATATATATATATATATATATATAATTGCAGTGAACAAAGTCTTGGACGCCGGTAAATAATGTCAGTAAAAAGAACACACACCTCGAAACACAGGATGGATTCTTTACGTTTCGGCCGCGGGACCGGCCTTCGTCAGAATAACAGACGAAGTTATTCTGACGTAGCGGCTCTGTGCGGCTCTTTTCCTTCATGTCGCGTGCGAGATATGGCGAGGGCTGGACGCCGTGCCCCCTTCCAAGTGATCGATGATGGGCCGTAATCCAGCGTACGACCGCTTTATGTCGAGCACATCGGGTCCGCTGAGAGTTCAGAGGAAGGTGCTGCCGTCGTCGTCATCTGCACCGTTGGACTCAGTAGGAGCTCGTGATATTCCTTCGGCGCATCTTCATGTTTCCGGCCGGATTTGTAGACAACTGTGATGTCGAACACCTGGAGGCACAGACTCGATCGTGCAAGTCGTCCAGAAGCGTCTCGGGAGTTGGCCAACCAGTTAAATTGTGGTGATCTGTCACGACTTTAAATGGCCGCCCGTAGAGGTACGGCATAAACATTGTAGTGGCCCAAATGACGGCGAGTCATTCCTTCTCGGTGGTAGAATGGTTAGACTCGACACGGGGAAAAGTGCGGCTCGCGTAGGCTACAACTCGGTCGATACCATCTTGCTTTTGTACCATACCTGGCGACAAATTCCTGTGGGAGCACAGCGAAGGCTACGGAGCCGAAGCGCGCATATTTTTGCTCCCGCATGCAGTCCACTAACGCTAACTTTTGCACGATACATAGCACAACATAAGATATGTAACCTAATTTTCTTTCTTTTTTATGTTCAAGATTATTTCATTGTAATTTAGAAACGTTGCCTTGTAATCGAATTTCGTTTTTTGCTGTTTCTAGTTTTCTGATTTCGGCTGTCAGTTCCACGTTTTCCTCACCCTTAAAACAACGATGGCGTCGCTCGGTCCAAGCAGGCTCGCGTCGCAGCGCGAAAGCGAGCATGAGCGAGTGTTCGTCGGCTGGTGTGAATTCATCGAAGAAAGTGAAGCGAAGACAGTCGTGTGTAGCAAAATATTGTAATGTATGGATACAATCTCGAAGAAAGGAGTTGTGCTACGAGCAAGCGATGCCAGCAGTGGTAGTTGCTCCCACACCGCGATAACCAATTCTACACCGGAGTGACCAGCCCGTCTTCAGCGAGTTTGCGAACTTGAAAGCAATGTTGCTATTCGGAACAGTGCGTAAAATAAATGGCTCATTCCATTTGCTTGATTAGATATACATGGCTGGTACTTTCCGTTATTTATTGCCATTTATGCGATCAGGCAGAACGTGCATCTTGTGAAAATGAACGCCGCGCATTCGTGCGACAGCGTGCGCGTCAGTGTGCATTTTGGAAGTGTGGCGCTTTCCAATGACAGCGTTCGATTTTGCACTGCACACCGGGTCTCAACCCTTTAGGGAGTTTTAGGCCCGTGTCATAACTGACTCCCTAACGGGCATACGCAAAACTTCCCTTCAGCAAGGGAGCTTTATTAACTCCTTTGTTATTGGTGTTTTAGTGGAGTTTCAAGGGAGTTTCTTTTTCCTCGTCTGAACCTTCAGGCCGCAGGGTTCTTGTGGGGTACATAGGGAGTTTACTATGCTCCTTCGCGAGTTGTCATTCGGAGTTCGTTATAGCTCCTGTGAACGCCGTTACGGTGGGAGCTTTTAGGAAGATACTTGGGAGTATTTTTAAGTTACTTTCAGCGCCATTATGATGGGAGCTCTTACCAGCAGCTTTGGGAGTAATTAATATCCTCTTTAAGCACCACCGCAACTGGTGCTTCTACGAAGAACCGTGGGAGTTTTAAATGCGAAGCATTTCTTAGCGAACTTCGGCGAGTTTGAGCGTATCTATCTATCTATCTATCTATCTATCTATCTATCTATCTATCTATCTATCTATCTATCTATCTATCTATCTATCTATCTATCTATCTATCTATCTATCTATCTATCTATCTATCTAGCCGCCTACGATTTTGTGCTCTCCTGGCCGTTTCGCAAATCGGATGTTTACGAAAATTGGTATGCCACATCATGACTACATGGCGAACATAAATGACAGGTCATAACATGAAAATCATGACATGCATGTCATGAGCGGCATGATTTACATGCCACGGTCTTGGTGCTCTCCTGGCCGTTTCGCTAATGGGATGTATGCGAGAATTGGTATGGCACAACATGACTGCCTGACGAACGTAAATGGCAGGTCATAACATGAAAATCATGATATGCATGTCATGAGCGGCATGATTTACATGCCACGGTCTTAGTGCTCTCCTTCTAACAAACTTTCTGCGCACGCTGATGGAACATACTTATGATATCCTAGCAAGGGCTCACTAATCCTATATAAACAGTCTTCATACTTGTTATGGATGCCATAACAACGTTTATTTGCCATGCTATACAAGACTGTCTTGACAATTCTTACGGACACTATAGGGACTTTTTTTTTGCACAATAGAAATATCACGGTGTCATTAAAATTTTGTTCTACATCTAACAATACTCTACAGACATGTGTGTAAATTGGTCATACATGAGGAATAAGTGCAGCAATGTCAAAACAACAAACCTGTCTGCTCACATATATGTATTTCAAGCTAAGCTCGTAAGCCACTTGGATATCTGTAGTCTCATAAACCACAGGCTAAAGTGGTGACAGTGCCACCTTTATCTTAAAAATCTTGCCTATAAACAACGAACATTCTTTGAATATGTCCTATAAGGTAATTTAGGATATTCAACACCTATAATAGAGGTTGGCATTGAGCCAAATCCCCTAAATTAAATTTTGTGGTACTGCTGAATGATGCAACTCCTCCACAATAAAAGAAATTGCAGGGGTGCTGATGCTGCACATTTGCTACATTGTTTGGATTTTGGTGTGAGGGAAAATTCATTGAACATATGACACCTTGATGTTATTATGTGTCCTACTATGTGTCCCTGAAGGCACAGCGTTTTTTATACATTTAACCTTATGCGAAAATGAGTCTTCAAGCTCACTTTCAAAGCAGAGCTTTATTGAACTTACATTACACATGCTTCAAACAATGTTGCATACAATTAAATGTAAATATAAGAAATAAATACATATTATCGCACTGTATACATATATGCATTAAAAGAGTACCTAAACATTTAAGGCATGTACAACATGAAACAATATTGAACCGAAAAAGAAGAAAAAACAATTCGCATGACACAGGAGTACCATGGCTTCGAAACCATCCCTTATGCACAACAAATAATAAATGCCTCATTATGTGCCTTCTATACAGCTAATTCAAGCTTTCACTGAGTGCCGGTTGCAACGCTAAATGTGATGCTACAAAAATGAAACAGAAAAGAGCTAGACAAAGAGAAGGAAGAACACCAAAAATGTGGTTCAGGCAACATGAGCTACTTATCAGATGGTCTAGGTAAAACTTGCTGAATTTGAGAAGAATAAATTAGTTCGTGCAAAAGGCCATTAGAAATGCACTAAGCTTCAGCAATCGTTATGCTGTGCTGCGTGATAGATCTCTCAGCAATAGTCGCAGCATATGGCAGAAGGATGATGCAGTGATCAGCAGACAGTACATAATGGAGACGTAAAGCGGTGGGGTGGGGCATTTGCTAAACATAATATACAGTGAAACACTCACACCACTGATGATGTCACAGAATACCTGCAAATGGGTGACGTAGAAGAGCACTTGACACATTAGTACGGTGGTAAAGCAATAGCGTACTCTAGTAGAGCACCTGGGATGATGCATGGTAAAAGCCCCGAACATGTCACACGACACAGGGCAAGAACACCACACAACACGTGTTAGCTAGGAAATGTCGCGCAAAGGAATGGAAATACACAGCACATAAACGAATGAATTAGAAAGAAGGCAAACTATTTCGTAGCTTTAATTATTCATTAACCTGCATACATGTACATATATATGCACTTGCACATGCAACTAAATAGGATAGGAGGAATCGCACAATGGTATACACATCAGGCCCACCCCACGGCAACAAAACCTGCGCCAAAAATTGCTTTCTGTCTATTCAGCGCCTGCATTAGATCCAAACCCTTGTTCAAAATTTAAAAAGGAAAAAGGAGATTACTGCATATTTGATACTTCCGTGGTTTCGTATAAGGCAGAAAGCAAATTTCCATGCAGCTTTTCTTCACGCAAGATGGGCCTGATCTAATACCTTTCTGCCCCTCTGCCTTTCGTACTTATTGAGATGATGTGTGAACATGCATGTATATGCAGCTTCATGAAAGAATAAAACTACTTGATAGCTTGCACTCTTTCTGCCTACGTTGTTAGTATATTTCCTGTGTCCTGTACGTTCATTCACACATTTCCTAACTTGTACATGCACTAACTTAGTCTCAGATATAGGTTCTAAGATATAACACAGGTGGTACGACATTTTGAACTTTTAATTGGGAGATCAAGACATACACATAACATTATTGCAGCATGCACCTTTGAGAGAATTCTGACTTGCACAGCACCTTAAAGTGGCCCTACAACCCCTTTTCTTTAACATAGTCTGAAAACGGTGCTCATCAATCTTGGAGGCTCCTTTGAACATGTTACACAAATATTAGTGCACTGTATGAACCAGGGAATTTGCACTTTGGCTTCGAACACAGCTGGAAAGTGCCGGCTCTTGCTTCGACATGCGACGTCACAAGGAGGACTGACTTAGTCACAAAAAGTAGAGCTGCCACTGATTTCAAAATTGTAGACTCATCTGCAGCGATACCCTATTTGTTCGTTTTCAGTTCAACAAATAATAATAAAAAGAAAATGTGCATTTCTTTCAAAACAAGAAAAGTTAAGTGAAAAGTAGGCGCTACTTGTAATGTCATTTGATGAAAGGAGACCAGGCGAGCCACAGCCATACTTGAAACCGAACTGCAAATACCCTGGTGCATGCAGTGCACTCATATTTTGGGTTTACATGTACTAGAAAAAAAATACAATGTACTAGAAAAGATACTTGGGCTAGTTGGTGGACAATAAAAACGGTATCTGTTAAAGCACAGAGGGTGGCCTAACCGTAAACTCCAGCTATGCAGGAAGCAATTGGAACGCGAAATGGGGATTGTTTGTATGACCTGCTGTCAATGACATTGCTGCCGTAAATGACAAGAAGTGAAACAAAAAAAGCTAATTCTTGTTGCACTGTTCCGTATGGACATGCCGTTTACCGCGGCATATTCCTCTAAAGACCCTGCGTGCAACGTATTGCACATTCAGAATTCAGCGCTCCGAAGACAAAATGGCCTGAAAATGAAACCGAAACGCAGTCTGCAAGCAACATAAGGTACTACTGGTGCCATCTATTGGTGTTTCATGCACCTGTATGCGACAGGTGGCGTTCTAGCTCACAAACAAAAATGGCGTCTTTCAGTACGGAGGCGTTCTACCGACGCCGGCAAGGTAAATACTCTTTATTTATTCACAAATGCTTCGACGCTCTTGAATTTCACTTTATGACCTCACGAAAGGCAAAGGTCACGTTTACTATTGCCATTTATTCGTTTGCTTCTCTGTTTTCTTGTTCATTTCACTCACAATTTCGATGTGCAACAGGTTGCACGCCAGGATAATGTTGACTCTTTGTGGCTACATTTGGCAGAACCCATTATTTCGATTTTCTGTGCTTCTCTATTGCTATTAGATGCGTATTTATTGCAAACAACTAATAAAACATCTCTTTAGATGCCGCCGATGCGTCTGCCCTCGCGATTCTGGAGAAGATCGCGGCAAATGGGGACAATTCCGACTTGGATTTGTCAGACTCTGAGGATCCCCCAGACGGTGAAGAAGCGAATGAGCAGTGCGACGAAATTCGCGGTAAGATTTCGTGCACACCGTTCTTTTTAACATGTTCCTGGACTCCACTTTTGTCTTCTAATATTAAAGATTACACTTATTTCAGATGAAGTGGAGGAGGAGGATTGCCAGTACGATTCGGACACGGATGTCGGTGACGGCGATGACGGCGTTTCCGACCCAGCCACGCCTCGTCGCGAAAGATGGCCTCGCAAGCAAGCCTACAAATCCGTACTTCCTGATTTACCTGATGCACCAGCGTCTTCGGCCGACGAAAGAGATGGCTGGTACGCGAGTCAGTATTACAACAGATACATGGATGAACGAGCATTTCAACTTCTCCATGAGATGACAGAAATCTCGTACCACCAACGCACTGGACGTCCGTTGAATTCATCCCCTGGAGAAATGAAGGTATTCCTTGGAGCTACGCTGCTGATGAGCTGCTTGGGCTATCCTCGAGCGAGGATGTATTGGAGCCAAGGGACGCGCGTCGCTGCCATAGCTGACAAAATGACTAGAGATCGGTTTTTTCTGATCAGGTCTAATCTCAAGGTCGTCAACGACCTCGCACTTTCCGACGAAGAGAAAGAAGCCGATCGTCTGTGGAAAGTCCGTCCACTCCTCGACATTATTAGAAACGCTTGCCTCACTTTGCCACGCTCACTGAACATCTGCGTTGACGAACAGATTATTCCATTCACCGGCAAGTGCCCAGTGAAGCAGTTTGTTCCTGGAAAACCCAACCCAACAGGCCTCAAAAACTTTATCTTAGCAAGCCCCCAAGGCCTTGTCTTAGATTTCGAAATCTTTCAAGGGAAAGGAAGCCTTACACAATATAAACAACATTGGAATTGGTGCTGCAGTTGTGCTGAAGCTGGCAGTGACTTTACCACGTGGGAGCTCGTTGTACTTCGACAGATACTTCACCGGAGTACGTCTTCTGGAATCATTGGCCGAAATAAACCTGAGGGGCACAGGAACAGTAATGAAATCGCGGCTTCCAAAGGGGCTTAAGCTCAAGGATGACCGGAAATTGCGAGAGGAAGGTCGTGGAGCCATGTCTCAGTGCGTGGGCACTGTCTCTAATATTTGTGTCACGAATTGGTATGACAATAAACCGATCCTGTTGGCCTCCACCCACGTAGGCATGGAGCCTGTCGATGAATGCAAAAGATTTTCAAAGAAAGAACGAAAGAAAGTGCCTGTAAAGAGGCCAGCAGTTGTCGCAGAGTACAACACTCACATGGGGGGTGTTGACCTCTGTGACAGAATGCTGAGCTACTACCCTACAACCATGCGCACAAAAAAGTGGACAATTCGGACGCTTGTCTTCATGATGGATGTCGGAGTCGTGAACTCTTGGCTCCTGTACAAGGAAGACCACCGAGAGCTGGGCACGCCAAGAAAAAACGTCATGCAGCTATTAGACTTCAAGCTCGAGCTCGCCCATTTTTTCCTTGCTTCTGACAAGGGGTTCCCCACAGATGAAACCGACTGCGAAGTTTTGGAAGTCCGGAAGCCAGCAGTTGTCGCACTTCCGTCACCGTCCGTGCGCACCTTGGGTGCCTCACACATGCCGGAGCTCGTCGACCAAAAATCCGCAAGCAGGTGTAGGAACCCCGGCTGCTGCGAAAGGACAAAATTCCGGTGCAGCAAATGCAACCTATTCTTGTGCTTGACTGCCGGCCGCAATTGCTTCAAACAGTTTCACAAGAAATGAGACCAGAGGGTTCCATAAGTCAATAAAAGTGTGCATGTATGACATCATGTTCCATGGGTATTCTTGACAACTTAGTCCCGGTGTGCAATATATTGCACATCTGATAACTTTTGAACGAAGCGTCATAGAACCTAAAGAATGGCATCAGAATGGTCAGTATATTCTTATGAATTCAATAATATAAAAAAATTAACTGGGCTTTAGTATGACATGTGTCGGGTCTCTGGAGGATATTAAACTACAATGCACGCACAGCAGCCCTCGTCAGGCGCTGGGCGCCTTTAGGTCTTGTACCTCGGTAGAAATGAATGGAGAAAAATTTATAAAGTCAACCAAGACAGTGACTAACGAAGTGGGGTACGCTCTCCGTCTACGTAAGCTTATGGTGAAAGGAAATAATCGAAGGTTTTCTAGTAAGCCATTTCAAGAACTGTCAAGCACACAGTTGTATCTTTGCCCTTGATACAAAGCCTCAGCAACATGTTCGCTATCAAGCATTGAACGAGTCTGCCGTAAAGCTAAGTCCATGTGATCGTGCAGAAAGTCGATACTCACCCTGCCAGACAGATGCAGTGGGCAGTAACAACGATGGCGTCGTCTTTCACAATACACCATGGCTCGTACTGTTTCGTCAGCGTCTGGCTTGCCTCGACTTTTGCAGCAAGAATAACGATGCCGTCGCCGCGACCACCCGCTTGGAATGACGCGAGCTGCCTCACTTTACCGCTTACAAACGCATTATACGCGTCACTAATCTTGTAGCACTTGAACTGCTCCTTCGTGTAGAAGCAGACACCTTCCACCAGATACATAAATATGTCCGCGGCTGTGACAGGAGGCACGTTTTTAGCTCCGGTCGAAAAGCTGAACTGCAAAACTTCCCTATCCAGCGGATCAGGCAACTCTTCTCCTCGCCACTGCAGTTTCTGCTTGTACCGCTCCCGTGCGACGCTATCGAGCCCTTTCACGTAGTCGCTAGTCATCGCTCTAAACACACCTGAAGGAATGCGCCACAAATAAGAGAGCCACAAACTCAAACACATCAGGCACACATCGCCGGTACCATTGAAAAAGTATTGCCGGAAGTACCGCACCGGAAGTCTCCTTGGGCACACCGTTCGGCGTATTCCTGTTTGTTTACAAACAGCGAAACCGTCTATACTGACACAGCTGCCGTTTATTCTAGCCGGGAGGAAGAACTCCTGTCACTCTATTTGCCGCAGATGCCTGCACTGATGGACTGTTTGAGACCAGTGTGTCGCTGTGCAATATCGCATGAGAGACCTCCAGGAAGAGATGGCGTCAGTTCGTGGTTATAGTATTATCGAGGGCTTCCACAATATCTAACGGACAAACCTAGAAATGTTGCCGTCCGTACAAGAGCGAGCGTCTTTAACTTTTCTTACTCTCTTCGTCTCTTTTTCCTTTTTTTTAACCTTTCTCGGTATTTTCTCCCCCTCGGCCACACAGCATGTTTGCAGTGCGACTTTCCAACCAGTGTGGTCGCCGAAAGCGCCTCCGATTTCTGATCGCCCTAGTAGGCAGACTTCGAGGAAATTCGAACTGCTGCCTAATCGTCCGTGGTTCATGGCCACCCACGGAATCTTGTATCCTTGACAACATCCAAAGACGACGGGCTCCCTGTGTTCAGCGGGCGAAAGTGCGAATTTTCACGCAGCCCCTAACGCGCACATGTGATCTCTAGCGCGTCGGATAAATGCTTGTGTCGATATCAAACACAAGCAATGCTTCTCAAGCAACCAGGCTTGATTTTTCAAGCACTCATAAAAATGTCGATTAGTCGATTAATTGATTAAAACATCACAGCGAAAGCAATTAATCGATGAAAGGCTAAGTCGGCGAACAGTTAATGATCAATCTATTAAAAAAATTCTTCGACCATCCCTACCCACCTGGGTATGTTTTCGTTTGCAGTGTAATGACAACGCATTCGCAAATACCCTATGTGCCATCACACCCACTCTGAGCTGATTTATCGGTATGTTCGGCTACTGGCGTTCTTGCCCGATAAATGCATATATTTGGATCACAAATTCGAATTACTACATATACGTAACCTTGATTATAGGAATCGATCAGTTGAACAGCATGCAATACTTGCTTTCTTGTGTGCTTCCGCGATGAGGCGAAGCACACAGTTAATTAAGCACTATGAAGGCAACCCGTACACCAAGCGCACATTCTATCTGCTATCAAACTGATGCAAACATTTAGAATCCACCCAGAGTTCGACTAAATAGCGTAATATACGAAGTCACATGCAACAGCTCCGGACGTATAGCACGCCGACGCGCAATGGGACCGACGAAGTCACGGAGAGTTCGCGAACATACGACAACGGTTCTCATACATTTCGCACACAGTTACTAGGCTTAGCGCACTGTCCATTCATCAGTGCCCTGAGCGTCGTAACTGCGTGCGTACTCTGGATCACTTGTAAAGGCTTCCATTTTCACCGAGCGGAACACGATATCGAGACGGAGATTCGTCTTTCCCGAACGCACGCTGGCATCGCCTTGGATGCCTGGAAGGCATATTACCGCCCCCGCGCAGTCTTGCCGGCATGCCACCCACCTCTGCGGTAATATAAAAAATTACAGCATATCCACGGAGTGAATGATGGTGAGTGGGCGAAGCTCGGCAGGTTCATTGTAGATCGTGCCGAGTTCTGGATTAATTTAGTTAACGCGCACGCTACGAATCCTCATGGTTCAACTATGCACAAGTGAAATCTCCCACCGGCATTTCATTGCAAGTCAAGATCCGGTGGGAGACGCTTCTCCAACGCGAGCAGTCGGTATTTCTCTATCAAGAAACTCGCTAGGAGACGCTGCCTGCGCCAACGTTGTCTCTCGCGGGTGAAGGCGCGTTCTGCTTCTTTGCGAGCTGGTACAGCGTTCCTCTAAGAAATAGCGTTTCCATAGACAACGCTCGCCTGTCGCTCTCTCTATCTGTCTCTCTCTCTCTCTCTCTCTCTCTCACACAAGACAGCAGAGGCACGCGCCGGGAGAGAGAGGGGCACGCGCATAGGGCGAGCGCGTGCCTCCCGGCACGCGGGTTGCGCCTGACGACTGACGCGTGACAAGGTTAGACTCAGAGGAGCTTCGCCCAAGTCACAGTTTCGCCGCAAGGGCGAAGCAATGAATGCGATAGCAAGAAACTTATGCTATACGAAGTGAGGCATTAAGGAGCAATAGTAATTGTAGCAAACATGCACTTTCTAAGTGAGCGCCTCCCGTGGGCAGCGCGTGCTGGTACGAAGGGCTTTATACGTTGCGTGTCACAAAGCTACACATACAAAGCTAGGGGAAGCGGCTAGATGAACAAACAGAAGATGAGCGCGAACTATCAAGTGGAGCACGCACGAAACGAACGCACAGATATAGACCTTTCCAATACAGCCCTCCTGGGCGCCGCCATGAAATGCCGCTAGCGACGTCTAGCGGTGGCGCCATCTTGGGCTGTTTGCTCGCCGGGCTCTCCGTGCGAGCGCATGCATTCGTTGTGTGTGTTTCAGCAAGATCTTGCTTTCGCTGTTTGTAAACATCGTGGAATCGTTAGGTAGGTTAATTTGTGAGTATGTGGGATCTGACTGATTAGCAGGACAGTTGTTATCGGCATTGTTTTGCATCTTATTGCGCGGGCAGAAGCGGGATCAGCGGGACCGGTTGGTAGCAGTAAAACTGGGAAACCGGGAACATTGTCGCCACTTCTTTGTTTGAGTTACTGTTGTAAGATTACTCGTATCATAATAAAAATACTGTTCCTTTTGCTAACAATGGTGCCACTCATTAACGCCTTAATGTCTCAATTAGAGTAACCTTAATGTTTCAGTCACCTTAAAAGAGAGTGGTTCCAAAATTATGGAAAATTATCACAAGAAACGATGCCTTGAGAAATAAATGACTAATCACGTAACGCGATATATCAAAGGCACCCTTGATTTAACGCAGACATGACTCGGGCACAATCAGCATGATAGCCAGGCTTTAAGTCATGCTCATGACTATAACTATGAAAGTGAGCATGTCCAGAAATGAACGATTGAAAATCCCTAACTAATGTTGGTAAGTCACACAAGGTAGGTTAGACTGGTTACGATAATGAGAGTGCACCGTGATAATTACCAAATCACGATTAAAGAATGACCTGATTTTACAAAGCATGTTATTAATGACACATAATACAAGGAAAAGATTGAAACTGTAGGAAGGCGGTCGAGATGGGTGTCAAACGAAAGGTGAATGTCGAAGGATGTGATATTGGTCATAGTCACGTTTATGACATGACATGATGTTCTCATGTCATGCTATGACATGAGCATGACTCTGCAAACATAAGACCACTGGAAGGGGATCAATATGGGTGTCGAACAAAGGGTGCATGTCGAAGAGTGTAATATTGGTCATAGTCACGTTCATGACAAGACATGATGTGCTCAGGTCATGCTGTGACATGAGCATGACTCTGCAAACCTAGGACCACTGGAAGGGGATCGATATGGCTGTCAAACAAAAGGTGCATGTCGAAGAATGTATTATTGGTCATAGTCACGTTCATGACATGACATAATGTGCTCAGGTCATGCTATGACATGAGCATGACTCTGGAAACATAATACTATTGGAAGGGGATCGATATGGGTGTCAAACAAAAGGTGCATGTGGAAGAATGTATTATTGGTCATAGTCACGTTCATGACATGACATAATGTGCTAAGGTCATGCTATGACATGAGCATGACTCTGCAAACATAAGGCCACTGGAAGGGGATCAATATGGGTGTCAAACAAATGGTGCATGTCGAAGAATGTAATATTGGTCATAGTCACGTTCACGACAAGACATGATGTGCTCAGGTCATGCTGTGACATGAGCATGACTCTGCAAACCTAGGACCACTGGAAGGGGATCGATATGGGTGTCAAACAAAAGGTGCATGTCGAAGAATGTATTATTGGTCATAGTCACGTTCATGACATCACATAATGTGCTCAGGTCATGCTATGACATGAGCATGACTGCAAACATAAGACCGCTGGCAGGGGATCGATATGGGTGTCAACCAAAGGTGCATGTCGAAGAATGTAATGGCAAAACGTTTTCTTGGGATAGTTGGTTCATGACTTCTATAAAAATGTAGCGCAAAGGAACACACGGACAGAAAAAGAGCGCCCGTCCTGTGCTCTTTGTCTGTCCGGGTGTTCCTTTGCGCTACATTTTTATGGAAGAATGTAATATCGGTCATAGTCACGTTCATGACATGACATGGTGTGCTCATGTCATGAGCATGACTCTGCAAAAACAAATGTTAAAGAAGGAGGTCAAGATGGGTGTCAAATGAAAGATACAGGTCCAGAGACGCGGGTTAGTCACGTTCGACATGAAATACATATGACACGAGCATGACGAACCAAAAATCAATGGGAAGGGGTCAAGATCGGTGCCCAACGAGATATAGATCGAGAGAGGCGATAAGAGTTAGTCATGTTCATGACTT
Source organism: Hyalomma asiaticum (assembly GCA_013339685.2). NCBI lineage: Eukaryota > Metazoa > Arthropoda > Arachnida > Ixodida > Ixodidae > Hyalomma > Hyalomma asiaticum. Next base: position 4,143 of record JABSTT010002531.1, on the reverse strand, counting down.
GAGATACGTAATATGACATGAGCATGACAGAGCGAAAATTAACGGAAGGGTGGTGAAGATGGGTGTCAAAGGAAAAGTAAACCTCGAGGGATGTGACGTAAGATACTATGTTCATGACATCGCTTACATGAAATGACATGAGCATCATTATGCAAAAGGGGCTTGATACCGGTTGTAAAACGAAAGGCACAGGAGAAGATGTGATATGAGTTATAGTCATTTTCATGACACGACATCGTCATGGCACGACGTGATTATGACTCAACATGAGAGCTCTAAGGGGGTTGAAATGGGTGTCAAACTACAATTCGAGGGATGTGATATTTTATAATCATGTTCATGACACGGTATGATCGTGGCTCGATATGGTCATTACTCAACATAACGACAAAACTTAATAAGTAATGCAACGGCGTTCGGACACTGCTAACAAAGCAAGTAAACTTTAACAAGGTGTGATAGTCAGTCAGTAAATGACACAGTATATCTGTGTGCATAACAACGTAATAATGTTGTGGCATGATGTATAAGCCATGGCATATGTGCGGCATCTACTCAATTAAAACCAGCGCTAGATAGCTACTCTTGGCTAGAATTCCTTGATGATGTGTGCTGTTTTATGGCGCAAGGGCCAATTGATGGCCAAAGAGCGCCATTTCAGAAGACAAGAGATGTGAACAATGATATGGTGCGTGGCTGTATTGGGACCTTAAAATTCCTCGCGCTAACGCGGGTAAAAAGATACAGTTATTAAAATCATGACAGTGACGTGGAATATGTGCAGCTAAAGTGGATGGCGAAAGGTCGTGATAATAAAACATGGCGGGGATGTAGTCACCGCAGCCGCGACCTCGGTACAGAGGTCGTGCTACGGATCACCTCGGAATATGGTGTGAAAACTCTGTACATCATTTAAAAACGTGAACAGTGATTGAAGTTTAAAAAGCGGATCCCTACCGATGAGCATCACAGGGTGTAGTGGGAGCTGCTGTCGGTAGGGTAGTAAAAAGTGCTTTTTCCGTAGAGCATCTAACTCATTGCACTGGACGAGGATGTGGAGAACCGTAAGTAGTTCTCCACATCTCTCACATAATGGCGGATCACCACCAGACAAAAGGTGTGAATGTGTTGAGTGAGTGTGTCCTATTTGTAGCCTGGTAAGTGTGACTTGTGTGTAGCGTGATCGGGATACTGTTGGCCAGTTTTCAAGTCTCGGTTTGATAACATGCCATTTGTTATCCGTTTGCCTATCCCATAGGCGCTGCCAGCACGCCCTGAGCTCCCGTCGTAGGAAAGGTTTCATGTCAAGTGCAGGGACGGCCATGGATGTATTGGCGGGTGCGTGGTCGTGCGCAGGCCCGGCCAGCTGGTCCGCCACCACATTTCCAGCGATCTCGCGGTGCCCTGGCACCCAGCACACCACAACCTGTCGTTTTAAGGCGTAGATCGTGCATAAAAGGGAGTAAAGTGATACAAGGACAGCATTTTTATGTTTTTTCAGAGTTTTCAAAGCTGTAACGACACTCAGTGAATCTGTGTATACAACCACGCGTTGCAGTTCTAATTCCTTGATATGCTTGACGGCTACAGATACCGCATGGGCTTCTGCGGTGAAGATGCTTGTTTGCGGGTGCAGAATACCGGATTTTGAAAAATATGGGCCAACAGCTGCATAGGACACACCAGTATGACACTTTGACGCATCTGTAAGGAATTCTGGGCAAGTGTATTTATGTTGAAGTTCGAGGAAGTGTGTGCGGATGTGTGCAGTAGGTGCGTGTTTAGTAACTTCCACGAAGGATACGTCGCAGTCAATAACCTGCCACTGCCATGGCGGCGGATATGCTGCGGGAGCCATCAAACGGTGTTCTAGAAGTGGCACGCCTGTTTCCTCAGCTAGGCTCCTCACACGGAGTGAGTAGGGCTGTCTCAGCGAAGGACGATTGTTAAACAAGGCAGCATTGGACAAATCATTAATTGTGGAGTGAGTGGGATGTTCCTCGTCTGCGTTAACCTTGTGATAGTATGTAAAGGACATGTAACATTTCTGCAGATGGAGCGACCATTCATTTGATTCTACGTACATGCTTTCTACGGGGCTAGTTCGAAAGGCACCCGTAGAAAGGCGAATGCCTAGATGGTGGACAGAGTCGAACATCTTTAAGGCTGATGGTGTCGGAGACTGATAGGTTATGGCACCGTAATCTAGGCGCGTGCGTACGAGGCTTCTATACAAATCCATCAGGCATTTCCTGTCACTACCCCACGTAGTGCGTGACAACACTTTCAGAATATTCATTGTCTTTAAGCACCTGTTCTTTAAATACTTTATATATGGTATGAAGGTTAGTTTTGCGTCCAATATTAGGCCCAGAAACTTATGCTCAGACTTTACAGACAGACGTTGACCATGCAGGTCAATCTCGGGATCGAGATGCACGCCCCTCTTCCGGCAGAACAAGATGCAGGTGCTATTTTGCGCGTTCAGTTTAAAACCATTCTCATCGGCCCAATGAGAGATCTTGTTCAAACCTAATTGAACCTGACGTTCACACGTTGAGAGGTTACACGACTTAAAACCGACCTGTACATCGTCAACATATGTGCAGTAAAACATATTTCGTGGGATAGCGAGGCGCAAGGAGTTCATTTTGACTATAAAAAGTGTACAACTCAATACACCTCCTTGCGGCACTCCTGTTTCTTGGACAAATGTGCGGGACAACACAGTGCCTACTCGAACACGGAATGTCCGATTGGACAGGTAGCTTTCAATTATTGCGAACATTCTGCCCTGCACACCTAAGTGTGACAGGTCTCGGAGTATGCCAAAGCGCCACGTTGTGTCATAGGCCTTCTCCATATCGAGGAACACAGAAAGAAAAAATTGTTTATGAATGAAAGCATCACGAATTTGTGCCTCGATACGGACAAGGTGGTCAGTAGTGGATTTAGCCTCTCGAAACCCGCACTGGTATGGGTCAAGTAGGCTATTTGTTTCAAGGAAGTGCATCAGTCGCCTGTTTATCATTTTCTCAAAGACCTTGCAAAGGCAACTCGTCAATGCTATGGGCCTGTAACTTGATGCTGAAGATGGGTCCTTACCCTGTTTAAGGATCGGAATAACGATGGCTTCTTTCCAGGCGAAGGGAATCTCACCAGAGAACCAAACGGCATTATACAAGGAGGGGAGGGTTTTTTGGGTTTCAGGGGGCAGACGTTTCAGCATTTCGTATACTATTCGGTCGGAGCCTGGGGCGGTTTTGTTACAGCAGTTTAGCGATGCTTGTAGCTCTGCTAAGATGAATTCCTTCAACTGTCGGCTATTGCGTGCCGACTTTCTCTTTAATGAATAACCTTGGCTAATACTTACAGTTACATCGCTGGCATCTTGGCATAATATTGGCTCCCACGGTGCGTGAGACCTGGATTTTTTTCTCCTAATCGGGTTTCTCATTTATCGCCCTCATGGTCAAGAAGCAATCATTCGGCTCCGTTCTCGCAGCCTAGTTCATTATCGACTTCTGTTGAGCTCTCCACTTTTTTTTTTCTTTTGAAGGAAGCGTCCGCGTCACATAATGTGCTGAAGCACGTTTGCCGTTCAACAAAACATGCCCACCTGGTTTGCACTGCACAGGCCGGAGGCATACATCAGCAAGGACAAGAGCAACAAAAAAAAAGGAAAAGAAAAAGGAATGTCCGTACCAAAACCCCTTGCTTTGGTAGTACCGTGAAGCGCGTTTAGCTCTCATGGTTGAAGCTAATCAAATAGGGAGAGAATGAAAGAAGAAATCTGGGACATTCGCACCATATTCTAAGAACGGCACTGACTAGGGTTGAGGGTGTGTTGGCGACATTAGCGTTAGACCACATGGGAACATGAGCGGTGCGGCGTTTTGACACGAGTACGTGAGTGAGTGCACAGCCGCACTCCTCCTGCGCAAAGTTGTGCTTGCTGCACAGATGTTTACGTGCAGTGTTTCTTTTCCTCTGGTTGTACGTGCAACCGTAGACAAGGCAGTGATGCCCTGTCGATTGACTGTACTTAAAGAACATTTTAAATCGCTCTAGTGAGCGAAAAACAGCGCGCGCACCGTGCAATCACGGCGTTAAAAACGTATGGTCGGCTCGTCCCACACACAG